>CAUYON010201079.1:0-31786 GCA_963573935.1 Arctocebus calabarensis | reverse complement strand
TTAAAGAAAGATGGAGACTTTACCTCTTTCATGTTTACATGGATGGCACTGGAACACATTCTTCTTAGCAAAGTATCTCAAGAATGGAAGAAAAAGTATCCAATGTACTCAGCCCTACTACAAAGCTAATTTATAGCTTTCTTATGAAGGCTATAACCCAAATATAGCACAAGAATATGGGGAAAGGGGCAAGGGAAGGGAGGGGAGGAGGAAGGATGGAAGGAGGGTAATTGGTGGGGCCACACTTAGTGCATCTTAGAAGGGTACAGGTGAAACTTACTAAGTGCAGAATATTATAAATGTCTGAACACAATAACTAAGAAAATGCCATGAAGGCTATGTTAAACAGTTTGATGAAAATATTTCAAATTATATGTAAAACCAGCACATTGTACCCCATGATTGCATTAATGTACACAGCTGTGATTTAACAACAACAACAAAAAGATAGTGGTGTGGAAATAGATATAAATAACAATAGAAAGGACTGCAGAATTCACATCAAAATATTGGACTTTGTCATGGTCATGGGATAGAAGTGAGGGGTTTAATTAGTCCTGCAATATTTTTATATGTTCATTCTCCAGACTGTCTACGGTGGATGTGTATATTCCAGCACAAACACATGCCATTTAAAATATGGCCAAAGCCAGTAAGGATTTAATTTGCCTTGTTCATTTTCGGACATCACCATTGATCCTGTGGTGACATGGAAGCCTCGCCTTTCCCAGAGAAGGGAAGGCGGCTGGGGAGGCCTCACGGTCAGCCCTGGGCTTTCTTCACCCCTCAAAGGGGCACCTACTGAAAATGGGGCACAATCTCTGCAGGTCTGAGAGCTGGAGACAGCAACTGTGCTGCTGACGGTGAAACCCAGCCTCTTTCTCTCTACCAGTGACAAAAAGAAAGGAAACCCAGAGGCCCCAAACACTAATTCAAGTCGGGTCACTTTAAAGTTTTGGAGGGAAACGTAGGTGGTTCCCACGCCTTGAGTATCTCATCATACTTCAGGAAGACGCACCACAGCGCAGTCCCCTGGGCACCCGGTGGCCGCTGCCGCCCGTCCCCTGAGACCCGCGCGGCCACCTGCGCCCGGCTTCACTGGCCCAGCGCCGGACACCGTGCGGCCCCCACTCGGCAAATCACCTGCAGGCTTCCTGGGCTTCGGGACCCGCGCACACCTTTCCAACGGTGTCTGACCTCAGAGCCAGCGTGCACTTACCGCTGCCCTCGGCTTTCTGCCCCACGCTCCGCAGAACTGGACGTGGACAGGCAGTGAATGGGCACAGGCGGTTCAGGGTTCCCAGCTACAGGATGCTCACCAGCGGGGGAGTTCACACGCACGCTTCGGTGTACGTGTATCTTCACTTATGTACGATGAATACCGTGCATCTACGAAAATGATCATTCCCTGCAGCCCAAAAGTAAGGGCATGACTCACCGGATCTGTACCATGCCACTGTGTTAAGCTTCCTCCAGTCTGAGACAATTTAGCACCATTTTCAACGTTCTTGGGAATTCACTACCGTGGTCGGATTAACCGCTAATGCAACCCAGCTTTCCAAGGAGCTTTTCTGCGGAGTACCCCACGTTGCCATTAGAGGTCAGCGGCAGTCAACCTTCTGGGAGGCTGCTCCCACCGCGCCCACATCTCGAAATCTAGAACCTTCTTCAGGAAAATGTATGTGTGGTTTTGGTGTCCTCACCTACAGCGTTAATAAGGCTCTGGGTAACTTGAATGTCCCTGATCGTTACAATCCGCGGTTGCTTCTAACGCTATGAGCAAGCATCTAACCACCTTTTACATTATTCAGACTCTTGGTAAAGGAAGCTCAAAATGGAATATGGGCTGGAGGTGAGAGAGCCTGGCGGTGAAATCACAAGTCTGCTCTGATCGGTAGTAGGCTGAGTGCAACCTATGACACACGCGTGGGCCTCCTGCAAGGGCACCTACTCCGCAGCCACTGAAATAATTTTAAATGAGACCCCTGTAGTGTTGGTGACTCAGATAGGAAAGCCTGCAAAATACCATCTCGTCAGTGCACACATACATACTTATCTTTTTAAAGTGGATTTTTCAAGTTCAGAACGTAATAGCAATTATGTTAGGGAAAACCTTTGAGATGGGTTTCCAAGGTTGCTCTACACTTTCACAGCATTTGGTCTTTTGTGACTTTAATTCTTTCATAATTAGCAAGTTTCCTTTTTGATAACAGAGCAAGCGTCCCCTTTCAGGTGACCTCCCTGGGACCTCCGGGAGGTCTCAGCTCCTGCTCTGCCTTTCTGGGTAATAAACCACATCCATGCCTGTGCTCCAGTGGCAATCTAACTCTTCTCTGATTTTGTGTCCCTAACTCAAGTACAAGGAACTCAAGGCCAGGGACTGAGTCCCTCTATTATGGTGGCCCCAGAACCCAGCGGAGGAGCTGACACAGGCAGTTGTTTTAAGGGTATCAGCTGATTGAAGGGATCAGATGCGGGGTGTGTGGAAGTCCAGCTGCCCCTGCCGGGTCTGCCGAGTGAGCCCCGTGGAGCTGCCAGTGGGGCCCCTCTCCTTTTCCCACAGGGCCCCTCAAGTCCCTCCACTGGACATGCATTCACCCAGATGACACTGTGGGAGTAACCCCACCTGGGACCTGGGCGTAGCAAGTGCAGGAGTCATCAGGGGTGACAACCCCAGTGGGGTGGGCAGGTGGAGTATTGCACAACTTGGATTTTACCTCTGGGCTGCACCCTATAAAGACGGGGACTGGGCACCCTCTAGCTTTCAGCACATGCTCCCCTGAGCCTTCACGGCATCCTGTGAGTTTAAAGCACGGTGTTGCCTGCTGGGGGTGGGGACTTCCCATCAGTCCTGCTCCAGAGGGCAGTGAGTACACAAGGGACCCCATTATCCAGCAGCTCCACTTTGAGGAGTTTGTTCAAAGAAGGCAACGTGGAAATATTTTGCATCATATGGCCGCACCACTGCAAAAAACTCAGGAATTGCCTCAGTGTCTGCCAGCAGGGCCCTGACCAACAAAATCGGCCTTTGCTCTCAGGGTTCCTGCAGGGCAAGGTTCTGGTTCCAAGAATGAGAAGTACAGGGATGTGTGTTTTTAAAATAGACCTTGGATGATTTTCTACACCATGGTGGGGGCCTGTCTCTGAGAGACACAGACACAGCTGACTATGAAGTGGGCTTCCCCAAAGGAAAATCCACATCCCGGATATGCGTGGAAAAGGCCCTGAATGTTTATTGCTGGTGGTGTATTAGTGGAGACACTTTTCAACAAATCATTTAAATAGACATATATATATAAATTTATATAGACATAGGCTTATCTGTGTTTTATAAAATGTCAACAAGAAATTTGGATGACTTATGTAAAAAGGAAATGATAAAATCTAAAACAAAAAGCACTGACTTGCTTCCCTGGTGGGTGTTTGTAGCAAGGCCAGACCGAGCTGAGAGGTGACATGGGGGGCGGGCTGGGTTCTCAGCTCCTCATGTCCTCTGGTCTTCAGCCTGGTCTCTCAGACCCCACCTCCTATGTCCCTGAGCTGCACATGGGGCTTCTGTTATTCTTTAGAGTTACAGGTGACCTTTTCCCTGGGTCACAGAAAAATCAAATGAATAGATTGCTCTCAATGTCCTGTTTTTCTCTCATTAATTTTGAAATCATTTAACCCTTGCGAAATGAAGTCCATGTAAGGTGGCACTGCATCTGGTTTAAGATGGAAATGCAAATTCAGCTTTTGGGAGCTTAATCCAGCCATTATTTCCACCCAATCCACACATCACAAAGGCGGCATGGACCTTCCGTTTCCCTGGCTTCTGAGCAATTTAAGAACTACCAGTAAAATAGAAAATTCAGACTTAGAAAACCAAAATCAAATATGAATTATAATCTCAACTTTTCTGAGTGGCACGGGAACAGAGGCATCCTTAACCACTCTGAGACTGTTCTGCTTCTGTGTACAAGAGTAATCGTGACTGGTTAGAAGGCCGAAGAGTGAAGTGGGTGGAGCGAACGCTCTCGGGGTCTCTGCTCCCTGTGGGAACTCAGTCGCTCAAGTCCGTCCTCGTCCTGGAGGTTCAGTCCTGCCCTCCATAAGGACAGAAACTCTGCCGTGATCAAGTTTGCCTCTGACGCACGTGCCCTGCTCAGCACCCTGCATGCCCCACGCCCCCAGCCTCCCTGGCTGTGCCTGTTTACCCAGTCTGGGGCTTCCGCAGTTAAGGCACCTGCTTTCCCCACCTCCCTTTCCTCACTTCAGATGTTATTGATGGAACAGGAAGGGAAAGGAAGTATTTCCACATGGGTTTCTCTTGGGGGTTTAAATGCTTGGGATAGGGAAGAGTTGAGGGAAAACATGTTTCTGATTTCCCCCCGAGAATCATGCTGCCTGGAAACGCACCTTGCAGCCTGGGGCCGCAGCACGGAGCATCGTCACCATCCTTAGACCGAGCATTCCCAGAGCGTTGATTACTGTTTCCGCATTCCCAGGGCTTTGGTCCAACCTTAGCTGTCCTGCACTGTGCTATGACGGGAGACCACTGTGGTCTTTCCTCTGTCATGTTATCAACCCCGCTGCAGTTTGCTCTTATTCTGCTTGCTCATCAGTTTTCCTAGTACTCAGGGCTTACCTGCTCCAGGGAAATCCTCTAAAGACAGAAACATGTGATAGACAGACTGTGATCTGTAACTCCTGGGGCAGCAAGCGAGGCGAGAGGCCAGCTTTCCTCAGATGGTTAACTTCTAGTCGGGGGTTTTATTGTTCTAGATGAGGAACCCAGTGGGGGAAGCTGGCTGTCACCACGTGACGCACCCCACACTCAGCTGTCACCAGGGAACAGCCTTCCTGCCTTTGTCTGAGCCCATCTTTAGTCTCAAATATGACAAAGCGATCCACATCGAGACGTTATCGCCCTCTCTGCCAGCGTGCTGCTACGTGGTGGGAGCAAGACAACCTGCCTTCGTTTGAGCCGTCTTTAGTCTAAACTATGACAAAGCGATCCACATCGGGACGTTATCACCCTCTCTGGAGCAGGACAAAGGCAGAAGGGAAACTCCCAGCCCGTCCTGTCGCCCGGGCAGGCCGTCTGGACACCTGTCCTGCCCCCTCTGTGGCCAGGCCCTCAGAGACCACCTCCCTCTAACCAAAGCCTCGAAGGCCTTGGATTCGGTGATGCTGCCCATTTGTTCTTTAATAGATGCAGGCCAAAGTCCAGGCTCTCGGGCTGCGGAGAGGACGGGTAAGACACCCTGGCCCAGGGTTTCCTTGGTGAAGGAGAACAAGAGGGGAGTTTTGTCCGGCTGTCGGAGGGCTCCTGCCTGCCAGCTTCACACACTGTCTGTAAGAGCATTTGTATCTGTGTCTTCCCAGCTGAGATAGATGCTTTTCTAAACCTTCATGATTCAGATTTGCCTCCTGCCCTCTGATCTCTAGCGGGAGAGTCTGGCTGGCTATTCTAGGTCACTGAAGGTGCCTCATCCCTCCTGACTTGGGGTCTTTTCGGGACCGCCGTGCCTTGACGGCCATGAGGATGTGCGGGTTGCCTGGCTTTTTTCACATCACCTCCTCAGGATCACATACAATAAATAATTCACTCGGCAGGCAACCACCTGCTGCAACCAAGAACATTATTACTATGATGTTCACAATGCCAGGAAGAACCAGAACTGAGAACCAGGCACTGCCAGGCCTTTCATGCACTTGGCCGGGATGAACAGGTGGAGTCAACACACGTGCCCGTCTGTGGCAGGGCACATAGGCAGCACTTACTGTGCCCCATCATAGCCTCAGTCACATCACATTCAAATACTCAACAATGGCAGCCTGATGATAACGTCTTTTCAAATGTTTGGGTTTTTTGGGGGGGGTGATATTTAAAACTTTTTTTTAAATTTAAATTGGATTGGTCTTTACTTTTGCTAAAATGCAGAGAAGAAACTTTTAACCATCATGTAACTTTAAAAAATGGAAATCTACTTTTGACATATTATTCATTTCTTGTTTTTTCTACTTGAGAGAGCATTAAATAAACTGTATTGCAAAAAAAATACAATTAAGTAAAATAAGCATATCTTCAGTTGGTGCCACTAAATGATCCTTACATCCAATCTTGAACTGACCCTTTCTTGAAGACAGAAAAGAAAATATTTGTGGCCTGCCCAGGAGCTCTCCCGGTTTCTTTCTGCCAAGCTGACCGGGGATTCCCCCGGCGCCCTGCCGTGTGGGGGGCGCGTGCTGCACCTCAGTACCTGTCTGCAGGAACGGAGCAAGGTCTGGTCAGAGAGGTTACCAAGGGAGCAGGGAGGGTGGGCTGGGCGCCACCAGGCTCTGAGGCCCTGATCAGCACTTACCTCCTCCGTGTGCTGTTCTTTGTGTATTTTCTCCCCTTAATTTCACCAAGGTGGCCAGTCCCTCATCTTTCCTGGCTTAAGTGTCCACACTGACCCTGAGATCAAAGGAAAGGCCTCTGGAATTTCAGGAGTGGTGAAGACTTGTCCTCCCCAGGGCCAGGTGATGGTAGGGACTGTCAGGCCAGAGCATGATTACAGAGCATGTTCAGGAGGCTGGCCCTCGCTCCTGGGGCCCAGGATGGCCAGGGTGGACCTCGCTCCTGGGGCCCAGGATGGCCAGGCTCCCTGACGGCAGGACCTCCAGGCTTCCAAAGGCCGTGTGCCCTGGCAGTGGGGACCAGAGGTGGCTGGCACGGCCTGAAGAGACAGAGGGGCCTACAGAATATTTAGCTGAGCATGAGACCCCTGTACTCTTTATACTGACCCAGGAGGGGGAACTAGAAAGCCCTGCCACTGGGTTTCCTGCCTGAAATGACATTTCATCTAACTGAAAAAGAAAATTAAGTTCCCTGACTTGATTTTCATCCCCAAGTTTGCTGATAAAGACTCATGCCCAGCACATAGCTACATGTGATCAGTCTGTGCTTCATTCCAGGGCTCGGTAGGAAGCTGACTTCTCTTCCAAAAGATTTAACCGAATTTGATGATGTGACTCTTACAGCTGAGGCCCTCGGGCCACCCTCAGTTGGCTTCATCTCCATTAATATGGCAGTGTGTTTCTGCAAGGCTGGCAGAAGACTTGCTCTTCGCAGTGTGCTAAGGTGGGGACTTCCTTAGCGAAGCAGCCTAACTGCGCAGGTGTCGCCCTGGTAAATGTGCAGGTCTCACATCCAGGAGCAGGGGAGGGTCACACAGTGGTCACCTTAGAATTCCGCCTCCAGACGGTCACAGCAGGGTCTACACACACTTGGGCTTCCTCCATGATCCGTCTCCCTGTCTCCCTCCGCCTCCCCTTCTTCCTCTCCCTCACCCTCTCTTTTTTTTTATTAGATCATAGCTGCATACATTAGTGCAATCAAGGGGTACAACGTGCTGGTTTATATACAATCTGAAATGTTTTCATCAAACTGTTTGACAGCCTTCCTGGCCTTTTCTTAGTTATTGTGTGAAGACATTTGTATTCTGCATTTAGTAAGTTCCGCCTGTGCGTCCTTTCCCTCTTCCTCTCCCTTCTTCTGTTCTCTTTATTCTCACTCTCACACAAGGCCTTAAGGGACACAGTGACCGGAAGAATGGGGCTCATATTAGCAGCGTCAGGACTGGGGAAGAAAACGGCTCTTCTTCTCCCCGCTGAGGATTCTGATGGGCTCAGAGGAGGGCCACGTGCCGCTGGTCCATGTGACCATGACAACAGAACTGTTGCAAGAAGAAACGGGGTAAAACCAATTGTGTTCACATTAAGGGCGCTGAATGTTACAGATTCTTCAGGTCTTTTAGAGTTACACTCAGCATGTCTAAAACCCAAAGCACCCGACATCCATGGATAGAGGAAGCGGTGAGGGTTACAGGAGTGAGCAGAGGGCCGCGGAGCTGAGCCCCCAAATCCAGAGGAACGGGCACCCCTGGGGCTAGCATGGCCCTTCAGAGCATGACACTGGGGCCACTGGGAAAGGCTGTGTCCTTGGCTGAGGTGTTTCCCTGAGAAGGCCAGCCCTGACCGGGGGGTTGGTGTGTGTGTGGGGGGTCCTGGCTGGTGCAGCGTGGTCCCCACCACATCCCTCCCATTTGTTCCCGAGTGTGAACAATTTGGAGATACCAAGTTTAGAGCGACCCACCGCAGCACAGGCCTGTAGCATGTTTCTCCTCACTGAGTTCCTTCCCACCCTGCTAAGTACTAAATCTCTTCAGTTTTCAAAAAACACTCCAGGGCTCCCCATTTCCTGCCTGCCCAGCTTTCTGCCTCTCAGCTGAGATGTGAGGCCCTTTACAATCTGACCTCCATCGATGGTTCCAGGATTTACTTCTACTTTATACATCCACCTCCTTCTTTACCATAATATCCAACTTCTGCTTTCTAAGCCCACGTTCCCACACTTTCTCTCCCACCTGACATCTCTCATTCCGCCTCAGATTCTACTACATGTTACACTATGTGACGTCTCACTGTTCCTTCAAGGTCCTGCCATGACAAAACAATAACAAACGAAACCCCAAACTGTCCCTTTTGGGTCGCCATAGGCCCCAGTCTCATCCTCCCAGATACGTTAAATTTTTCTTGTGGATAATATTAATTGTAAGTTCCTGGCTTACTGCCCTGTGCTCTAGGCTGTCAGTTTTCATGTACATTTTTAATTGAGGTCTCCCCTAGGTAAGGACTTGGGGCCTGGTGACCTATTTCAGTGGGGGTCACAGAGAGAAGGAGAGAGGGGAGGGTGAGGCAGAGCGTACACGGCACCAGGCCTGTGGGGATGAGCAGGTTGCCACACGGGCGTCCGTCTGGGCAGGCGGGTCCCACCCAGGAACTCTGAGGACCAGGCAGACATGTCTCAGAGGGGCCCACGGAGGACAAAGGAGCCCAAGGGACCTTGACTCCTGGCTCTCATCCACCACCAGTGATGTCCCTAGTGTCCCTGGGACTGTCATCCCCTTGAGCCACCAAGTTGTATGTATCTGGGAAGCAGCGAATGGGAAAACTTTCAGACAAAGACCACAACATGGTGCTTCCAATAGGAAGCCACGGGCATGCTGGGAACTGGGCCAGCAGAGTAGTGAACGGAGACGGGCCGGGGGGCGTAGTCCAGGCACCACCCGGGGCTTCTCCAATCCTCCCCATGGCCACAAACAGAAATTTGGTCCTTTCTGGCTTGGCGCCTGTGGCACAGAGGTTATGGGGCCAGCCACATACGCTGAAGGTGGCCAGTTTGAGCCCGGCCCTGGCCTGCTGAACAACAATGACAACTGTAACAAAAAATAGCTGGGTGTGTGGCGGGCGCCTATGGTCCCAGCTGCTTGGGAGGCTGAGACAAGAGAATCGCTGAAGCCCAAGAGTTGGAGGTTGCTGTGAGCTGTGACGTCACTGCACTCTACAGGGGGCAAAAAAAAAAAGAAAATAAAAGTTTTGTCCTTTAGCGCTCAGTTTTATAGCCATAGACACCTGATTAGTCCTCACTGGTGTGGAATGGACTCGTGGGGCCGAGTACAGCCTTCGCGTCAGAGGTCTCTCCCTCTGCTAAGTTGCTGGCACCCTCCTTCCCCAGGGTCTCTGCTCTGGGCTCCATGGCAGACTTTCTGCCGACTCAGCTCATCCTCTGACCAGGCTTTTCGCGTCCCCAGTGCCAGGTCGGCTGTTCTTCTCTCCCTGGGCACGCTGCCATCCCTGAACGTACTCTGGTCTTGTTCCTTCACCTAGAGGGCCTTGTTTTTGACTGTCCACCCATTAGGGCCTACGCGGGGCCAGGCCTTGTTCCAGAAGTAGAACCCAACATGCGTGGATTCACCTTCTGTTGTTAACAAACAACAGAAATAAAAGATAATGGCAATAATAAAAAGGTTAAGAGTAAAAATTTATTCAAAGGAGAGTTGGGGGCTATTACGGATGGGATGGCTAGCTCATGCGTATCTAAGGGGTTGGTTGTAATGGAGTCAAGATCTATCTCTACTTTTAGTTTAGAGAGTGGCTTGTCCAAGGTCACACATCTAGGACTGTGACAGCAGGAATTTGTGGCCAGGCTTTTTCATCCAATCCCCAACCTGCAAAACCTTTCCCAGGAGAGTTAGGAGGGTGGAGGGGCCAGAGAGGTAGAGGCTGAAGTTGTCTCTAACCTTAAGGGAAAAGGAGAATTTTCTCCTCTCTTTGTCTTCAGAGAACATCGTGTCTCCATAATGTTAAGGTCGCGGTGTTCTCATGTTTAAGGTCAAGAAGCATTGGCAAGTTCCAAATAATAAAAGAATCAGTCATGTCACAGGAAGCTTGCCCAGGGGGAGCAGAGGCAGGGGCAGAGTTCAACCCATGCCTGACGTCGGGCAGCACAGGGAGCTGACGGAGGAGCTGCTACTCGGAGGCCAGGCAACCGGTGTAACATGAACTCTGATTTCCTCTCGCTCTGCCCGATTCGGGCATTGGTGGCCTCAACTGTAGCACATGAGAAGTCCTTTAAATGTCCCAGTTTCCTGGATATATGATATTGATTAGGCTTTTTATATTTTATGTCCTGTAATTTCGTTTTCAGGCTCATAAACTATATAGTACTAAACCAAGGCTGTTTCATATATAAAGAGACTTTTCAAAACCTTCAAAATGATCCCATTTTTCTTCAGCATCGTCTTACCCTGGCTATACTGGCTTACATTTAAAAACGTTTTAGGGTGCTTTGTGAGGTGACTTCTTCGGCTCGCTTAAGTCGTCCCCAAGTCCATGGAGTTCGTGCTTCCCATGCCAACACACACTGACCAGCCTCATCGGAGTGTGCCAGGTCTGTTTGGAGTTTGCAAATGTACTGTGTGAAGGGGGCTGAACACATCAACAGCTGTGTAATCATGGGCATTGGATTTCCATTTGTCTTTCTCTACCTGGTAGAATCACCCTTCACTTTTGGTGAAGGAAAGAAATGAGAGAAAATAGGCTTCAGGGCCTCTCTCCTCCTGCAGAGAGCAGGTCTCTGCGTGCCACCACCCTGCAAATACGGCCTCACGCCCATGCGGACACGACTCATGGGGAGAGCTCAGCTGAGACAGCTGATTGCCCAGGGAGGAGGGGACGTTAGTCTCTTAACTGCATTTTTATTTGTTGTTAGCACCTGTATCCTCACACATCGAGGCCACCATTCTGTTGTTTTTTCCGGCTTGAGCCCCTAAACTCCTGAGCGGTCCGTGGGGCCCCCCAAGTGGCCGTGGTTACCATGTCGTCAGGTGTGCCGAGAGACATCTGAGGCACCCTCGCTCTAAGACCAAGGAGAAAACTAAGCAGAGGCCACAGGCAGGAGTCCTCCTTTCTGCTTCCTTTCCCACCTCAAGGAAGACCTGGCCTGTGAGGTTTCAACAGATCAGGGCAATCCCGACCCCTGGGGGGCAGCGGAAGCTGCCTGCTCCCTGGCACACGGACGCAGGGGCCCTCTGCTGATGACATACGGGCTGTTGACAGCGCTGCCAACGTCTGAATTAAAGTTTATGTACTGACTCACAGGCGAAGAGAGAATTTGAGAGTCAGGATGTGAAAGTGCTTTTTCTTTCCACATTGGAGGTAATTACAGGCGAGTCCTTGCCCCGGGCCGCGGCTGGCAGGGAGCCGGCTCAGAGGTTCACTGCCGTTCCAGGTGGGCCTCTCGCTGAGAGCTCTCCCGGTTTTCATAACGAACACCACTGAATCAGCACACAGAAAACAAGTAGCGCCTGCCCCTCGGGTGAAGAAGTCGGAGCCGCACCATCGTCCCCTCCCATGCGCCCCAAGTCCCCTCTTGATGTCACCTTCCACACACCTCCCCCAGGTTGTCAGCCTCTCTCCAGCTTCTCTGTCATTGCAGCTATTGTCATAGGTACTTGGATGGCCTCTAAGGGGTTTGAGTGTCCATTTTCTGTCCACAAGGATCTTTAAACACAGGGTTGTGCAAGTTCACCTCCGTAACTCCACTGTGCAGGACCTCCGTGAGCTGAGCACCTGAGGGTCTGCGCCGGGGTCCACACACGGAAGTGGTCAGCGTAAGGAACCAGGCCTGCCGTGCTAACACGTACAGTGTGGTGAAAATTAGGTCAGCTTAAGGAGAAGGGAGGTGTGGGGAGGTTGGCAAAGGAGCTTCTCACCGTGGTTGGTCTGAGGTGCACCTGAAGCAAGAGAATGTTTTAAACGTCCTCCCAGTGGTCGGCACGAGTAGCAGGCTCGAGAGCCCCTGGGCCAGAGCAGATGTCCTTTGTCCCAATCTTTAGATGACACAGCCTTCATCAGCCCAAACCACTGGGGTCTTGTTCTATGTTACTCCCTCTGGGAAGCCTTCCTCAGTCCCCCAAACCAAATCTGTTTCCCAATCTTTTCCTTCACGTTCCTTCTTACGATGTTGCAACTGGATATCCGTAAACGTCATTTTCTTCTAACATTGATCTCAGTGACCACGCCCGCCAGGTTAACTGCTGAAGTTGTCCAGCTCATAGAGTGGCTGGCCTGGGCTGGACATTTCAGGGTGAACTCGCTGAGGGAGGTGCTACAGGGGTGTGCAGCCCTGTCCTGAGTGGGGAGGACGCAGCTCACTCCGGGGACTTGCCCTGGTGCATCTTTCCAAATAACAGGAAACAAGCTGTGGGCTGTGGGACCGTAAGCGGGAGCTTAGTGAAACTGGGGCGGGGCGGGGGGAGAAGCAGAAGACTGTGAGGGAAGAAGGGCCCAGTGGAGGCTGAGCCATTGCTAGCAGGACCATGCACTGCAGAAAGGCCAAAGTCAGAGTCGCAAGACTGGAGTACAACCAGCAGCAGCCACAATGCTGCAGTATGACCGTGACATTTCAACTATCGACTAACAGTGACTTCTCCAGAAAACGAGTTCTGCCTCTGTGTTGTACGTAGCACCCCGACAGGCACTGCAGCCGTGTTTAATGGGCATGCTGTTCAGAGAACATCCATCCCACAGAGCTACTAAAATGGGCAGGGACAAGGGATGGGCTGTCTCTCAAGGGACAGTTGGCGTGGTGATTTAAATTTGATTCTCTAGACTCAGAAAGAGCTGGATTCAAATCTTGTCTCCACCAAGTACTTCCTATTGGCTTTAATCAAGTTGCTTAATCATTCTAAGCCTCCACTTTCTTTCTTGTCCATAGATTGGATAATTTTAGCAGATCCCTAGGAGGGCTTTTGGAAGGATTATTGGAATTAGCTCTCATAAGAGGACTTTATCCCACTGTCTGACACTTGGTAAACTTCCAATAAATGCTCAGCAGTTTAAAATAAGGAAAAGCCACGGTTTTGTACAACGGCTGCTTTTGAATACTGATGTGTCTGACCTTGCCAACGGGCACGTGCAGAAGGGATGGTACGACCCAGTGTCCCCTCCCTGCGTGTTTCTGATTAGGAATCGCAGTTCGCTATTACAGTTCAAAGGAGAGCCAATCTGGGGGTGTGGTCTCCACCTGACCTTCTTCTTTCCCTGGATCCCGCCCAGGAGGAGTCAGGACAGATCAAAAGGCCTTGTAGGCAGCATTCTGCCCCATCTGGGGAATGCCTTTGTTCCCTCCTCCCCGTCCCTTCAGCAGGCCTGCAGTGAGGGGCATTTCCTGTCAGTTGTTTCAGGTGCTGGGACACAGTCTGCAAGATGCAAACATTCTGGAATCAAAACTGGTTAACATTACGTCGGGTATTTTGGAAGGAAAAACCAGACTTGCTTCCATATTGTGCTTATAGATACCAACAGGTAGACCGACCTTCCTTCCTTCCTTCCTTCCTTCCTTCCTTCCTTCCTTCCTTCCTTCCTTCCTTCTTTCTTCCTTTCTTGAGACTTCCTTCCTTCCTTCCTTCTTTCTTCCTTTCTTGAGACAGACCCTTCCTTCCTTCCTTCCTTCCTTCCTTCCTTCCTTCCTTCCTTCCTTCCTTCCTTCCTTCTTTCTTTCTTTCTTGAGACAGACCCTCAAGCTGTCCCCCTGGGTAGAGTGCCATGGTGTCACAGCTCACAGCAACCTCCAATTCCTGGGCTCAAGTGAGTCTCCTGCCTCTGCTTCCCAAGTAGCTGGGACTACAGGCGCCCGCCACAACGCCTGGCCATTTTTTGGTTGCAGCCGTCATTGTTGTTTGGCGGGCCCGGGCTGGATTCGAACCCGCCAGCTCAGGTGTACGTGGCTGGCTCCTTAGCTGCTTGAGCCATAGGCGCCAAGCCCCAAAGTGTAGACGTTCTAGCCACACAGATTTATTTTTGCTGCTATCTGCACTATACCATCCATTTTGGTAGGGAGGAAAGAGGCCAAATCCCAAACACAGGTATGTTGAGGGATGGGTCCCAGCACTTGGGACAGACAGCCTTCCTCCTGCAAGAGCCAGGAGTGTGACCCATGGAGATAATAAAGCATGAGTGCCATGTGTGTGTGCACCTGTACATTTGCAGGTCTGCCTGTACCAGAGAATGCGCGTTTGTGGGCCTTTGTGTGAGTGTGCGTGTGAGTGTGTGTGCGTGCATGTACCTTGCCCTGGGTTCCCGCAGACACGTACCCTGAGGCTGGGATTCAAGTGCAAGAAGTTTAGTCAGGAGATAATCCCATAAATCCTTGGTCACAGAAAGGGGACCCAGTGAGACAGAACAGGAAGCCACAGTGTTTTCCAACTGTTTTTAACTTACAGCACACTTGAACCCATAGTTAAACTTCCACAGCACACTTAAATTATGTTCCTTTTTTTTTTTTTTTGGCTGGGGCTGGGTTCGAACCTGCCACTCTCAGTATATGGGACCAGCGCCCTACTCCCTGAGCCACAGGTGCCGCCCTTAAATTATGTTGATCAATTTAAAAAGGTTAAAAAAATAATAAACTCACTGTGCTTTGAACTTCTTTGGAAAATAATTTCATTAATGATTTTTTAAAAATTCTCAACACACAGGAAGATCCTCTGTGGTACACTATTGTGCCATGGCACGTTGGTTAGAAATCACTGCTCTACCATCCAGCATGCGGCAGTGGGAGCTGGGTTCTTCTGGGGACTGTGGGAGAAGGTGTGGAACATGCTTAAAAATTATTTCTGTCTTCAAACTTCCTGTCTGCCCTGCTTCTAGCTCAGTAACCACAGGAAGAGAGCACCACTCTCACACACGGAACAAGCAAGCAGTGTCACAGCTGCCTGGTCCCTCAGCTTCAGTCATGTGATCTTAAACTGACTGCTTTTCATTCATGAGCCCATCAGATGCAGTGACTCTCCTTCCATAGATAAAAGAATAGAAAACAAACCCAGGTGTAACATGACACCAGGAAATTGACTTACTTTGCTCTGAATGCTAATCCAGTTGAGGGATTTGGGGTTTTGTCTCTCTTTTTAAAACTGAACCCACAAAACTTAAGTCCTCAAAAAGAAATATCAGGAGAACCGGAGGAGGGAGAGAGCAGGAGAAATTCCTCCCTGGCCACAGAAGCAGGGAACATAGCTCCTGAAGACCTGCAGGGCAGCAGTGTGCACCCCTCCCCAAGGCTACCTGGTCCCACGTGACCCCTGAGCAGCCAGGCTGGGCACCTGTGCTTCCCCATGAACACATGGCCTCTGCAACATCCACAGCTTGCTGTGATTTGAATTTCAGTTTCACATCAGTAACTTTTCTAAGTCTTAAGTGAAATAAGAACAAGTGATTTTCTTTAACTCCTCCCAACAATTTTTGGGGAAGTCAATATTTTCTTTTTTCCTTTAGATTCAAAGAAGATTTAATAGCTTTCCTTCTAAAATTAACATATAGTAAAGTTGACTTCTATTTCCTGGAAATAGCTTACTGTGTTTTGAATTTCAGTTTTACATCAGTAACTTTTCTAAGTCTTAAGTGAAATAAGAACAAGTGATTTTCCTTAACTTTTCCCAACAATTTTTGGGGAAGTCAATATTTTCTTTTTCCCTTTAGATCTGAAGAAGATTTAATAGCTTTCCTTCTAAAAGTAACACACAGTAAAGTTGACTTCTATTTCCTGGTGTATAGTTCCATGAGCATGAACCTATGTGTAGGCCCCTGTGGCTCCAAGCACAACTGTAACGCAGGGTGACAACTTTTAAGAATCTACTCAGATACACATTTATCACCTTCCTCTTCACTTATTTTACTGCACCTTAAGAAAATATCTAATTAGCATGAACCAGCATTTGTCCTGATCTTACACCTAAGAACCTAATGAAGTTAGTATTTCACTAATAACAATAAGTTGATTTAAAAGCTAATAAATGAAAGTATAAGCATTATTCAGGCTGGGGAAAACTTAGGAGGATGAGATGACCAAACTCTTGGAAATGACATTTTCTCCACCTTGTCTGGAATCAGAATGATCCCACCTGCGCTGTGCGTGGTCTACAGTGGCGAGTGTGGGTCGCCCTCTGGGAAGCGACAGTCACAGTATATCAGAGCCAGGCTGTTTATGAGCCACGATGTGCTGTGTGCACCCAGTTTCGGTTCCAGAAGCGTCCAAAGTCCAGACACAGTGTGCTGTGAATGGGGCACAGATTCACAGCAGCTGCTTCACCAGAGCCTCTCATGCAAAACCGGATTGTTATATAACTTGAAAAGCGTGACTCTGGCAGAAAGCATCGTTCGTCTTCCGTGTAATGGTCAGCTGTAAAACAGAATGAAGAATTCTTTTCCTTTGAGAGACAAAATGTTTATCTTCTAATTCTTTAGTCTTCTTCTGGCCTTTTAAATTCATACTTCTATCTTTACTTCCCTTATGCTTTATATTTAAAATTCTAATTTAAACTAAGAAGAAAGCTTATGCTTTCCATTTTAACTGTCTTTGACCCAAATGGTCCACATCAGAAACATTAAATGATTGAGCCATATTTCCCAAGGCTGTGATATTAAAAACTATATATACAGCAGTTTAACTCCATTTGTGGTTACTTTATTACTTATAGGCAGTATCTGAGTAGTAAATTGAAAAAGCTTTAGAATACTGTTTTTCAACCTTTCTTTTTTATCTCTCTCGGCACACTTGAACTTACAATTAAACTTCCATGTACACTTATGCTGATTAAAAAAAAAAAAGAGTAACAAAAAGAATATACTTACCATGCTTTGAATTCTTTTGCAAAATAATTTAATTAATGATCTTTGAGAATTTTCACAGCACGCTGGTTGAAAATCACTGCTTTAGACCAAAAGACGATGGGGCTATGTTCTAAATAGTTTTGTCACCAAATTCTTTTTTTGGCCTTATTGAAGTCCCTGCCTAGGTTAGAGTTGCCTTTTTCTTGTTTGTAGAACGCTGGATTGGACCGGACATCTTTTTAAAGTCTTTCTTGTGCTATAGTTGAGTTTTTGCCTTCATATGAAAGCTATAAATTAGAAAAGGGCAAAGGAGGGGAGGGGAGGGGAGGGGAGGGGGGAGGATGGGTGGGGGAGGGCGATTGTTGGGAACACACCTACGGAGCATCTTAGAAGGGTACGGGTGGAACTTACTGAATGCAGAATACAAATGTCTTCATGCAGTGATTAAGAAAACGCCATGAAGGCTATGTTAAACAGTTTGATGAAAATATTTCAGATTGTATATGAAGTCAGCACATTGTGCCCCATGATTGCACTATGTACACAGCTATGATTTAATAAAAAATAAAATAAAATAAAATGAAGTCTTTCTTATCTGAGAGAGTTGCGTGGCCCTGGCTTCCTCTCAGCTTCCAGGCTTTCCTTACCCACCAAGAGCAGGAAGGAGCCCTTTGAGGAGCTCCCTCTGCTCAGGGAACCGTGGAACTTGCTGCGTGCAACAGCCTGCAGAAGGGGCGTCAGCTCCCCAGCTCCCCAGTGGGGAAAGCGAGGCCGAGAAGCTCAGGCGTGCCCTCCAGATTCAGCTCAGAAACGGAGGTGCGTTCACACCCACTCTGCCTCCTGCACCCCACGTCTTCCAAAAACAAATGCCATACAGGAAATGACATTCCGAGTCCAGTGACCCTGGGATCATTTATTTTTCTAAGGTGTCTCAGGCAACTAATGCACTTCAAGTTTGGAATGAACTCCCTAGAAGCAGCCCCCACGTGAGGGCGGTTCTTCCAAGTTCATGGGCTCTGTGTGCGAACTGCATGTCCACTGCTGTTGTCAAGGGAGCAGCGGCCAGACGTTCAGGAGACTAAGAAGTGGAGAGGAGGCGGGTGTCAGGTTTGGGTTGTAGGAGAAGCAGGTAAGGGAGACACAAAGACCCGGGGTGTATTTCAACCGGAAAGCGCAGTCAGGGACAGGATACTTGTTCCCTGACACACTGCAGGGACCGACAAGGGCTGGTGGTGTCAGACAGCCCCTGGCCAGCTGCCCACGGTCTCGGAAGCCCGAGCAGTCTGTGGCTGCAGAGAAAACAGGGCATCAGGGGACAGAGCGTCCCGGCTGCATGTTCCTGAGAATGAGGTTAACCCCAAATATTTCTGCTTCTGTTTTAACACCTGCTGTTAATTTAATTCAATTCCAAAAGCATGTATTTGGGTTATGAGAAATAAAAATATAATTCATTTTTCAAAAAAGAATATAGACACATGCTACCTTTTATTGACATTTGTAATACGCCTATAATTAGTAGAAGCATTTTAATTTCCTATGTTACCAAAGAAAAAATGTTATCAGTTAAATGTGGTATAAGCATTTCTCATGTCTTAGAATTTTTATTGTATAATTCGTGAGTTTTAAAAGACTTTTTTAGATATAGATTTTTACCATACATCCCTCTTTTATGTACAGAAAAGTGTAAATATAAATTAAATAAATAGGTGGGTGCTTTGTGAAAAACTGCTCACATTCTGAGTTTGACCTTTTGTGATGGCTTTTCAATCCAGAAATATTAATGTTTTTATGGGTTGTCTGGTTTTTTTTTTCCACATACTAAAATCCTTTACGTTATTAAAAACATTGGGGACATTTGTTAAAAGAAATAGTATTTCTTAAAAGAATCTTCCACTGTGGAGCATGTTACAGAAGCGATGGTTCTATCCTTACTACTGTCTTGCTGCACAGAATTATAAAATCCATTCCAATTTCAGGGATGGCAAATGGTTAAAACAAACGAACAAACAAAATCCAGAGTACTGACATAGGCTGTAGGAATATAAATAAATTGGTAAAGCTTTTTAAAATAACAGTCTGTCACAATCACATGCCCTAAATCTTCCAGAGCCCCAGCTGTGCTCTAAGATCTGATCCCTCAGTCTCCCCCCAAAACCGTGCTCTTTAACCATCCTCATCTGTTCCCCCTCCTCTCATTTGGGCTTCTCTTTCTTGCAGCCAGACCTTTACAAAGATAATAATTTTGCCAAGATAATGTCCCTCCCTCCCAACCGCTCCCAAGTGCAAATGCTTCTGTTGTCTCTCCAATACCCTATTTTTTGTCACGAACTCTGGAGTCCCACTCTGTCCCCAGTGCCTAGTGTAGACACCTCCCTAGGGCTTGGGTCTCTGTAACCTGACAGTATGATTGCCTAGGAATCTGTCTGCATCCACTGCTAAGTAACCTATAGGCTGCTACATCCACTGCTAGCTAGCCAATAGGCTGCTACATCCACTGCTAACTAGCCAATAGGCTGCTACATCCACTGCTAACTAGCCAATAGGCTGCTACATCTACTGCTAGCTAGCCAATAGTCTGCTACATCTACTGCTAACTAGCCAATAGGCTGCTACATCCACTGCTAACTAGCCAATAGGCTGCTACATCTACTGCTAGCTAGCCAATAGTCTGCTACATCTACTGCTAGCTAGCCAATAGTCTGTTACATGCAAATTGCTTACCACAGTGCCACAGGTGTTGAGATTCTCAAAAATGCTAATTAATGATAATTAGAAGTCATTTGTGATTTTTAAAAGTATTTGCTTTAAGTATACATAAATAGGTATATAATAAATAATGTAAGCATAATAAATAGAAATAAATAACATGTAATAAATGCACATATATAGCAAAACACACTACCATCAGCAACACAGGAGCAGCGCCCCCCTGCCAACCCCTCCCCACCCACAGACCCTGCCTCTTTGGCCCAGTCTTGTGCTTAGTTATCAGGGGTGCTTCCTTGTTGGTTAGCTTTTGCCACTTCCTGTGGTGTAAATGTTCCCACCAATTTCAAGCAACCAATGGTTTAAGGGATGACTCATTAAATTCCTAAATATTTGACAAAGTTAGACAAAAATCCATTGATCCTTCACTGTGAGAAACCTACTAGTGCCTTCTTTCTTCTTGTTGCTTCTTCACAATGCTGGATAGTTACAGTAGTTTTCGTTTTTTTCTTTTGTTTGCCATTATAGCTTTTATAAAAGTATCCCTATTCTTTATCTTTACTTTTTGTCATTTAAGACATTGTTTTCCTTGGTCACTTGAGCCATAATTACTTCTACACTGGAAAAGGCCATTTCCCATCCTTCCCTCCACTTTTCACCCCCCTTCCCTCTAGAACTTCTCATGTCAAAGTCATTGGCATTTGCCTATGATTTGTTCACAGTTTGGGTCGTTAAAATCATGCCCCTTTTTAATTTGTTTTCTTTTTGGAACATGACTTTAATAGTCAGTTCTTATTTGTCCCTCCTGAAGTCCTTACTTGCTATTTCTTATTTCTTGTTGGAAAAAGAATAACGTGTCTCCTCATACTTTCAACTTGTTCCATCTTCTCATCTTCCGTTTCATGGGTTCCTCCCCACCCCCCACCCACGTGCCCTTCACATGCACCCCCCACTTCTTCTTTAACTCAGAGCTTCTTCCCAAAGTCTAGGTCCCTCAGAGTCAAATCTGCTGACACCTTGATCTCTGCCTTCTAGCTTCCAGGATTGTAGGAAAATTAATTTCTATTGTTCAAACCACCCATTCTAAAATGGCAGCCCTAACAAGCTAATACGGAACTGTGGCAAGTGTTGCTGCTGGGAGCATTCTCACACATGTCTATTGGTGAGCACTGGTACAGATTTCAGTTCAAGTGTACCTAGGAGCAGACTTGCCATGTCAGGCAGTACACACATGTTCAGCTCAAGTAGACGCCGTCAGGGAGGCTTCTAATGTCCCCGCAGCTTAAGATTGCCCCACCTGGGGAGAGACTCCTGTCCCTCTGTGCTCTCTGATTTCCTTCTTCCGTGTCCTCATTGCTGGGTCTCTCATGGGGCCCTCTGTGCAATCCTGTAATCAGATTTGTCCTGGTTTCCTAAGTTCAGCCTTTTCTCCCCAGATTTCTTTGATTCACTGATTGTCTTACATGTAGGATGATAATTTCCCTTTCATCAAAGCTTAACTATCCTGACCTCAGCTGGGTGACAGTGAGTAACTACAAATGAACCAGATAAATTATTCAGTACAAGTGAGATAGCTTTCCATCCCTAACTAAACTAAAAACTGGGTGTTTATAGTTCCACCCCATTAAAGTTTAGCAACACTGGACAGTCTATGGGGAGCTTCCCTATATGAGGCATTTTCATGCTTCTCAAAGTCTGATTCTCCCACGAATGAGGTCACTTTTGGACGTGGAAGGAAAGTTCATAGAGTTTCACTTCTCCCAGCTCTGAATTTCTTCCCCACATGTACAGATACATTCATTTTCATGCTCATTTTACCACATTTCATGCCGACATTTATTCAGATGTTCAAGAGGCTTAAGATAGAGTACAGTGGTATTAACACCACCCAAAGGAAAACTCCAAGTTGCAGTGAGGCAATGTTGCTCATATTACTCACGAATCCAGGCAATTACAATCTCAAATATGTGTGAGTCCATTCCTGGGATATAGGGGGAGAGACAGTCTCCCTAGAAGACTCTTCTTGACTTTGGGAGGCAGTTGAGTTGATGGGATGACTCAAAAAACTAGAATAAGAACCTACTCTCTGCAAAGCTCAGATAGCGTAGAGGACAGGGGCAGGGAGTGTGGCACCTACCCTGGTGCAGACCTATGTGTGTACAAGTGGCACTGAGCTTTATAGGTGCCGCCCTTTTAGCCCTCAGACAAAGCCATGCATGGGTTTCCTCACTGTCCTCCAGAGGAAAGCAAAGTTCAGAAAGTAGCTCCGGCTAAGTAGCTCATCTAACATCACATATCTCTTCCATTGCAGAGTGGGGGCATGAACCCAGGCCTATCTTGTGCTGTAATCCATGCAGTTTTTATTCTAAACATTCACTGGTATTTAAAAGGACTTGAAGAAAGCCACTGAGCTAAATGAAATGCTATAGAAAAAGTAAGTCACTGGAGTCCAGGAGTTTGAGGTTGCTGTGAGCTAGGGTAATGCCATGGTGCTCTGCCCCAGGTGACAGAGTAAGATTCTATCAGAAGGAAAGAAAGAAAGAGAGAGAGAGAGAGAGAGAGAGAGAGACACAGGGAGGGAGGGAAAAATCATTTATTTTGGTTTAAAAACACAAAATTACACAAGTGCAGGAAAATGTGGACTGCCCCACATTCTTGATATAAGCCTTTAATGTGCCACAACCACCAATTAGAAATTAATATTGTCATCTCAGCCAATTTTAGAAATATGTTCATAAAACCTTACTCTCTGGTCAAGATCTAAAGTGATGGTTTAGTATGGAAGGGCGGCTATCTAAAACAGCTTCTAACAAGTCAACCTTTTCCTCTCCTTGCCTTTGACTGTCACTTAGGTGACAGTGGGCAAGTGTTCTGCTTCGTGTGCCTCAGTTTGCCAATCTACGGAATGGGAACAATCCTAATTCCTGGCCGTGCTGTTGTGAGGACACAGAGCTATGAAGATGCATTTCCTAGTGCTGCTGTCCCACCTGGAATTTTGTTCCTAGTTCCAAAGTCCATATCTTAAGATTTATAAATGCCTCTGAGTGGCCTCTAGAATAGATGTGTGGAGTTTGCCACCTGGGTCCCATCTCAGGAGCAGACAAAGGCTGCTAAGTCGAGACCAGGAGAGAAGAAAGATTGTTTTCTTTCCCTTCCTCCGTCATTGAACAATTGCTTCTTCAGCACCTGCTGTGTACCAGGCATGTTCTAGACACTGAATAAAATGGTGAATGCCGGGGTGCCGGCGCTCGGGGAAACAGGCCTGGAGCAGCAATGTAGAGAAAGTGAGTAGAATGACAGCAAATTGAGGGTTAGGAGGGATCAAATCAGGGCTGGGGTCGGAGGTGGTAAAGACAGGAACCGTGCGAGGCAGAGCAGACTCAGAGGTCTTTTTGAAGAGGTTGTGGTTGATCAGGGACAGGAGGGCTACATTAACCTTGGCAGAAAGCATCACCTGGTGGAAGCAGCAGCATGGACAAAGGCCCTGGTGGGAAAGGGCTCCAGCTGACAGGAAGCCAAGAGAGAGGGCAGACAAGGTCGGGAGAGTGCCGGTGGGAGTGAGAGCATCCGACAGGACCTGGGGCCTGGCAAGGTACTTGGATTTTATTTTTCCAGCAGTGCCATTGAAGGGTTTTAGGTGGAGGTCAATGTGTACCAAGCGGCAAAACTCAGGTAGAGACTGGATCTGGAGGAAGTCGTGGTGGACCTGGAGGTGACAGACTCTGGAGATGATGGTGACACGGTCGGGGGTGGCTGCAGTGGACATGGGGAAGGTGGATAGATTTGAGAAATGTTTTGAAAAGAAAATAAACAAGAACTATCATACTGTCCAGCCATGACTGTGACGTTCCAACATCACAGAGCTCCTATGGAAGCTCTGTCCCGTCCTATGGAAAGGATGGACAGCCGTCAGTGGGAAGGACAGTGTCCAGTGAAAACTTAGAGCTGGAGAGATTCTTAGAATTTTTCTGGCGTCAGTCAGCCTAGGATTACTGAAAATCTATTACAATTGCTCATTTGGGATGACTATCCAAATCCTTTCATAATGTTGATGACAATAGAATCAAAACATTAAAACATTACACTGAAATACTTTTGAGTTAATTGATTTCTACCCCTAAATTTCCTTAGGGCCACAGTGTTTTATTAGGTCAAGATAAGTCAAGAAACATATGAGTTATGGATGCTCCATGAGGCCTCGGGCTCAAAACTAGCACAAGTTCTGCACAACTCTCACGGCAGCTCAGGAGTCCATCAGGCCTGCGCTAGTGGGGCACTGCGTCGATCTGCAGAAAAGGATTGGAGAGGAGCAATTCAGTTGGTGAATTGCTCTCAGGCAAAGCTGCCATTCATGGAAGAAAGCTCTAGAACTTCTGGGGGGTCACAGACCCCAAAAAGGGGTGCACAACAGGGAGACGTGCTGTGCCAGACCCTCACGACACTCTCTCGAGCAAGTTCTGGCCCTAGGACTCCCTCGCATGAAGTCCAGGAAAAGTCACTTTTTGGAAATTCTCTAATTCTTCCGTCAAGATAGAAGAGAGTCTTAGCCTTCTATACGTTAGAATATTGGAGGTCTTCTAAGAAAGGGACCCATGTCCAGCCTGTACTCCAGGAGGGTTAAAGAGGGACAAACTGAGCATTTTAGTATTTTTAAGGCGTTCCCTGAGAGATTCTAACACCCTCGAGGCTGAGAGACAGAGTTGGGAGCTTTTACTCTTAAACTCTCATGCTGAAATCCTGGAACCAAGGTGATGGAGATAATTAGGTCGTGAGGGTGGGCCTTCGTGAGGGGGATCAGGGTCCTCCTTAAAGGGACCCCAGAGAGCTCGTTTGCTGATGGCAGCATGTGAGGGGGGGGTAGAGGCACCATCTGTGAAGCAGGAGGCAACCCTCACCAGGGCAACTCTGCCAGCACCTCGACCTTGGACTTCTATCCTTTAGAGCAGAATTAAATACACTTTGTTGTTATAAATTGCCCAGGTGACGTTATTTTGTTATAGCACCCAAGAATAGGCAAAGACAGCCAGTTTCTCTTCCAGAAATGGCAAGTATTCACTTGAATACCACACACACGTGAAGAGCAAGAGTCTCTGAAAGTGAAGTTAGCAAGTGTGCAGAGCGCCAGAGCCTGACCCTACCCGGCCCGGCCATGAGTTAATTCCAGCTGATGCAATGCTCTCTCTCCTGATGATAGACCAAGCGACCGGCCAGCAGCTGGACAAGGCAGGAGGCCAGGCAGTGGGCACACAGACGCCACATTCTCTGTGCTCCTGCATTGACTCTGCCCTACATTTTCAGTCTGATTTTCTTTCAGTCTTCAAATTTTCCATTGCAACTTTTAGTAAATAGATTGTCCACCTTCAGCTCTTCTCAAATGTGGATGGTGATGAAGAAAAAATGACCTACCTGAGCTTAGTAAACATTTTTAGCAAACCCACACAGAGGGCAGCTACAGCCTCCAGCACATAGCTAAGCCCTTTGTCAATACTGGGCCTCGCTCCAACTACACACTGCTTGGCTCCCGATCAAATGGCTTCATCTTATTAGAAATCTCCAAGGCTTACAGAGTCAAAACTTGGACGTTTACTGTACACATTAGCAGAACTTATTCCACAGGCTCATAATAAATCTTTATAACCACGTATGGCCCAGTTATAAATATCAGCTGGGAAGAGCAATAAAAACTTAGCATACAGAAATGTCTCTGCCTGGCTTGGAAGCACTTTCTACTTTATTAATTTACTTATTGAATCGAACTGTAACATTGCAGATGGCAAAGTGAAGTTAATTCACTGTTGATATAAACTGGAGAAACTAATAAAACACTAAGATTGCTGCAAGAGAAATAGTGCAACAATTAGTCACTGGGTCCATTCAAGTCCGCATACCGTTCTTCAGACAAAACAAAGCAAAATCAAACACAGGAAATTCCCCAGGAATTATTTCTTCGTGCCAGGTAGTGGTGGCGGTGGCAGTTTCTTCTTCGGTGTTGTAATTCTGATACCTCCCTTTTGAAATAAATGAGAGGTTGAGTTAAATCTTGATCCGCTTGGAAATGGAGAAAATATAATAGAGAAAACGAAAATGGTGGCATCCCTGACTTCATGCCGACTACCCCAGCATTAGGCCGGGCCAGGCTTCTGTATTTTCTCAAATTTGTGTTCCTGGGCGGTGCTGCTGCCTGCGGAACCCCAGGAGGGCCTGTGAGTCCCTTCTCTGTCCCAGGCACTGCCCCCGGGCCCCTGTGTGTCCCTGTTTACATGTGGAAAGTGGGAACCTGGGCAACAACCCCAGAGTTATACACGCACTTTCCAGCCCAAAAGACTCATTTCAGTGTTAAATATTGTTTGGAAACACTGTACTCGCTAACATTATAGATTTAATTGTTGGTTTCTTTGGGGGAGGAAAGTGATGGTTGTATTTTATGCCTCACTTTTCCTATCACCCTGATAAGAAGAGATTTTGTGTCCAGAGTCTCTTTGAGACTTAGGAGGAAAAAAAAAAGGAATCTTAAACATCAGGAGACTGAAATTTAATCAAAGTGATTATTATTCAACATTATCTCTCCACTTTTATTCTTGAACATTCTTTTACTATAGAACTACAAGTGTGAACACTTCCCACGTTTGATTGCTTCGTTTCCAGATTGCTGCATGTTTCTAAAGATTTTTTCTTTGACTTTCTAACTTTTGTCTCAGGCAAGCAGAGCCTTGCTTCATTGGAATATACTGTATTTGCAGCTGAGTCAAAGCAAAGACTTAGAAAAAGGCTGAATTTAAAATATGGCTGTGGGAGCTAAACCTGCAGAGTTACTTGTTTATGAAACTGTGTTCACCCTAGATTAGATGCATACAGGAAATATTATGTGTCTTCCTTTTTTCTGTCTACATTTAAAATATACTTATCAGATAAAATGATACATTTAAGAAATATTTTAAGCAGTACCTCTGAGTATCCCAAAATTATGTTGCCCTAAAATTAAGAACCATAAAATTATAAATACTATATATATATATTTTTTCAGCCTTAATGTAATTTGCTTGCTGCATATTATAAAAAAATCTAGAAGTCAAAGGTTTTTTAAAAATAAGAATTTCTAGAGCAATTTTAAATAAATTAAGGGAAAAATTGCTCTGTTTGCATTTCTCAAGTAAAAATTTATTTTCTTTGTAATTTGGGAGTTTTGTAGTCCTTTTAAACTGCATATGCCTATATAGTTAAACACTAGTACAATGTACTATGAAAGGTGTATAATATTTTAGGGAAGAAAACCCACTTGCCAGTGTTAGAGCACTTTATGTTTCTAACTTCCAAAAGTGCTGCTCAAACGATAGAACCGAAGGCTGCAGACGAACAGCTTTCACCATGGCCCACTTTCTGAGAAGCACCAGTTTGTGAAAATTAATTATTCAAATACCTCATAATATTCAGTGAGACTTTGTGCTGTGGTTTTATATTATGCTGAAGGTTCACTGCATCTCATCAGAAAACCTGACTTTCTTTTCCATGTGGGTACTGCTTACATTTCAGGAAATGAAGTTGAACATTAACAAAAGTAAAATACAATACCACATATTATTCCTAATTGTAGATTACCTGCACTCTCACAAACTAAGTTTAAAAAGCTATGGCTAAATTTCGAGATAGTCTAACTCTCTTTTTCAATGAGTAAAAATTTTTGTTAAAGAATTATTATAAGAAAAATTATTACAACACCCTTGCTTTCTTCAACCACCGGCCCTGTTGGGTACTTGTTACATGATTTCTGTATTTATTCCAAGGGCCTCTGTGGTAGATCAACATCAGGCTTTCTGGAGTTTTCTGTGTAAAATTCAGGGAAATTGCAACTGTTATGAAGTACAACGATACACTATAAACTGTACACATGCAATTGACCTTTGTAATGATGTAATCTTCAAGTTACATCATAGTTTTTGAAATGATCTATTCATAGTTTCAACCGGTAGGATTTAATAGAAGTCAAATGTCTACTCTGTACAACCTCATCCCGTTTCAGACCACCCTCCACATGTTTTTTCCAGCAGGATTTTGTTGGTTTTTTTTTTTTTTTTTGAGATAGAGTTTCACTATGTCACCCTCAGTAGAGTGCTGTGGTGTCACAATCACTGTAACTTCAATCTCTAGGGCTATCCTGCAGGATTTAAAACAGAAATAAATCCTCCAAGCCTCACATGGTCCAGCTGCTGGCCAGCAAAGATGCAGCAGGTAGACGCTGAGGCGAGGCTTTGGTAGGCTCAATGCAGTCTGCACCAAAAACTCAGGAGACACACAGAGAACAGCCAGCCAGTACCCCCAGTTTGTAGATCTCTACAAAACATCGAGCCCCAAAGGGTTAGCTTAGAGAGAAAATTCTCCCTAACTTGGAATTTCCTGGGCGAGGCTGTTTGAAGAAAGACTCAGAGCTGTAATAACATAGAGGAGTTTTTACATGACATTAGCTGACTTCCTCATTATGGGGCACAAGATAGAATTAAATGCAAATGTGGTTAATAAGATTCTCCTCTCTGTGTCTTAGAACTGGTGGCTTTCACTATTTGGGAATCTCTGCTCTGAGTTTGGTCAGCTTGTAATCAATATTCCAAGATGCAGAAACAGGCGTTTCCGTCAAAGCCAAGATAAGGGAATCTTTGACTTCCACTTACACTCATTTTTTTTTTGCTAAATGACAATCCTAGTATAATGTGTCCCCTCAGATAAGAATCTCTCTACTGCCAAAGAAAGCATCGGTAGAACTGTAGCACGTTTCTTTCAAAGGAAAGAGAATCTGGAGGAGAAGATTCCAGGAAGGAACTGGAATGTACCAACCTGTGCATTTTGTGGTGACTTATGCATCGGTCGGGCAAATTTCATTTTTTTTTTTTTTTTGCTCTTGAGAAGTAACACTTAAGTGCACAGTACTAGGAGATACTGTTGGCTGACTTAGAAAAAAACATTGAACGTGTTTTCAACCCAATCTCCAAGTTAACATGGGTGGGGGGTGGACTCTGTGAGTTCAGATTTGGGAACAGCCAGTTTTATAGACAGGCTGAGACCAGGCTTTTGCCCTCAATGTCAGTTAAATTTTTTTCTGGATAGAGGAATGTTTATATTAAGTTCTATTCCTCTCTGAATAAGTGCTGCCCACTCAGAAGCCAGCCGGTTGGAGAGAGTCTCCTAAAAGCAGCTCTGGTGCAAAACACATGTGCTAAGAATGAGCAGCCCTTTCAGCACCGTGTTCGCCAGAGCCGGTGCAATTTTAAACACACTTTTCTTCTCCGGATCCAAAGCCTTCAGTTGGGGGAAGTCAGGAGTGAAGCCAGTGTGTGTGGAAAAACAGAAGAAAGGATGGGAAATTGACATGCCTGTGACAGCAGAGATGGGGAACATAGCTGTTGGGGAGAATTTGGGGGCACCACCAGTTTTCAGGGCACTCTCCTATTCAGAACTGTGTCCGTGGAGCCTGCGCTGGGGCCAGGGCCATAGCAGGCACTTACATAGGTATTGAATTGAAATGAATTGATAACAAGTCAGCTGAACATGTATGTTGATTTATTAATCTATCTGCCCACTCTCTTAAGCAGAGAAGGTGGATGTTGAAAAACATGAAAATAAAGGCATAATTCTTACCCCTTGTAGGGATGCTTTAGGGGGGTCTGAGTAGGTAAATGAGAAACAATTAAATACAGTGGGTATTCATTAACCTCCTGTGGGAAGTGATGTGTGCAGAGTCCCAGGGGAGTCCTAGGATGGTCCGGGGGTATTTTGGACTTGCTGGAGCACAGGATGGCTGTGTTAAGCTGATGGCAGCTCTGATGTTTGAGAGATGGGATCTCCTGGAGGGGTAACAGACGTTGCTTCTCAGGAACTGTCTGCAGAGCTTCAAATTACTGAGATTGTGATTAATTAGTCTTGGAAGAGGCCGGGGCATGGGATATTCAAAAGCTCTCCCTGACCCTACTGCATAGAAAAGTTTGAGAACTCCTCCATAGGAGAAAATTGCTATTTTCAGCTGTGCCAAAGTCAGTGACTGTGTATTTCCCTCCTCTGTTTATTTTCCCTGTATTTTCCCATGGAAAACAAGAAGTATATGCTTTCTTTTGCTTATACAGGTATCCTGGAAGGATTTATGAAGGGTAAAAGTGCTTAAAATACTTTGCACGTTGGGAGTGCATTTTGCCTAAATCATTTGCCGTTCTGTTTTGTACCACCTCAGACTAGAACCCTGGGCCTCTACTGCCTGGTAACTGAGGTTCTAAATAGCCCTACTTACTACTCTTCAAGAGACTTACAAGAGAAGATACAAATGCATGTAAGTGGGTCTTAAAATATAAATCTCTAGCTTGGAACTCACACCAGAAAACAAAATAAAACATTGGTTTTGTCAACTAATAAGTAACCCTGAGTGAATAGCCCCTTCTCGATGGTGTTCACAGGGCCCAGAATTAACACACCAATGATGGAAACCTCAGTCTGACTTTCAAGTCGGCGAACCGAGCCTGGCTGCCGGCCACAGTGGTATCTCCGCTGAGGTCTGGAGAGGTCAGCTGCCAATTGCACCAGTGTGCAGACAGAATAAAAGTGATTTGTTCTACGGAAGGTTATGTTTGGAAGCACGCTGCCCCGTTTTGGCTGCCCAGCATGCGGACGTGGCTCAGCTGGGCCTGCGTGGGAGGAAGCCCACCTCATGGAGCACAGGTGCTGTGCGGCTGTCCTCCCTGCTCCTGCCAGACCTGGCGCCACGCAGGATTGCAGGAGGAGGGCAGGATGTGTGCGCTTTCTGCATCTGGAGTCTCTGGTGAGTGGTGCTGAAAGATGCTGTCCTGAGACGTGTCAGCTCCACACCTACTTTCCTTACAGTGCTGGGGGCACAGTTCCGTGACCACCTGGTGACCTTCAGATCTGTCAGCCATGCAGCAGGGTAAAAGAAGGCATGGAGACACGAATTAGCATGGTGTGAAAAGAAAGTCAGTCCACAGAGGACGGGAGCTGTGAAAACATGTTCTGCAAGAAAAGAGATTTTTGATATGCTGAGAGACAAGTGAAATCCCCGTCTTCTGCGGAGCAGCCGCCGCCATCACCAGCTCTTGCTGCTCACGGAATCCCATCAGCCTCACTCATTTGGCTCCCATGGACATGAGTGGAAATCAAGTGAAACTGAAGCAGTCACCGGCAACAAATTGTTTTCAAAAGGAATCACAAATGTTAAAATGGTCAGCAAATTGTCTCTAATCATATTTATGTTGAAATCTGTTCTTACCTTCAAATCTGGAGGTGTCCAGCAATGTTCACTTAATTCTACCATTCTCCATCTGGAAGCTTTTCCTTGGATCAAGGTCGATGATGTCCAGCTATGCTCTGACACTCCTCTGGAGACAATTTTCTAACCAGAGGTTGAAGGGAGGGTCCGGCAGCACTGGCTGGCCAGGCGGGCTCCTTTCACCACCTGGCCGCCCAACTGGGAGCCGTCCACGGAAACGGCAGAATGCAACGAGGGGGGAAAGCGCCTACTTCTTCTGATTCACGCTACACCCAAGTTCACCTGCACATTTAAATGAGACCCTTACAAAGGGGGGTGGAATGTTTCTGTATAATTTAAGAAAGAGACACAAGTATATGAAATGGCTTGTCCACACATGCAGTAAAACAAAAATCTGCTTGCAGGCAGCCGGCAAGCTGAACTATATTATTATTCATGTTTATATGAGCACATTGTTTACATGTCATTATTAGAAAAATAAAACAATCCATGCTAGCCATTGAAAAGTATAAAAAATAGTAAGAAAATATTTTATAATCTTCCCTACCGATAATTACTGTGATCTTTTTTGATATATTTACTTCTACATATCTATATGCAAAAATTATGTTCATTTTAGATGTGCAATTTTGACCCAGCATTTCAGTTTTTAATTTTCTTTTTCTAATAATAAATGTGGTTTATTTTCTTTTTTTTTTTTCATTATTTGAAGAGGAGAATTTATTTTACTTTACATTTTACTATGTTTTGGGGCTAAGCAACATCAAGTTCCAACATACATTTATCACCCTCAACAACAGCAAGAAACTGAGCAGATTTTTATACTTTATTGACTACAAATAT
>CAUYON010201078.1:0-12360 GCA_963573935.1 Arctocebus calabarensis | reverse complement strand
TCAGGTTTGGGCACTGTGGACCCACAGTTGCAGCATTTCATTGAGGTGGAGACTCAGAAACAGCACTTCCAGCAGCTGGTGCACCAGATGACGGAACTTTGCTGGGAGAAATGCATGGACAAGCCTGGGCCAAAGTTGGACAGTCGGGCTGAGGCCTGTTTTGTGAACTGCGTTGAGCACTTCATTGATACAAGCCAATTCATCTTGTACCGACTGGAACAGACCCAGAAATCCAAGCCAGTCTTCTCAAAACGCCTTTCTGACTGATCTCAGCTTTCTCTCTTTGGAAGAGGAAGGTAGTTCAACAAATGAAGATCTGTTTATGAGAGGATTTAAGAAAAGGCTATGGGGAGATTGGCTCCCACCTTTTGTCACTCTTGGGACATAATCTGAGAATGAACAAAGACCAATTTTTGTGCGGGGGGGCTTGAGGGTTATATGTGTATTTAGTTGGGTTTTTAATGCCAGTCTTGTGAAAATAATTGACAGATATTCGAATGGAAAACTACTAGATGTGTATTACTGTGTGTGGGAAAATGCTTTTCTTAAAGTCCCCTTAACTGCTTCCTGTAATTTTGATAGTGGAACTACTTTCTGTAATTTGATAGTGGGACTACATAGGTAAAATCTCTCACTTACATGGATTCATTTCAGATTTCTGGGGAGAGCATTGTGTCTTTCAGAAAGTATGGCAGTGGGCAAAGGATAATTTGGCACTTAACTGTGGGTCTCCTTATCTAGGGGTCAATTGTCATTGTTGGAAAAAAAGATCTATAGAGTGTTCATACAGTGCATCTCAGCTTTCTATGATTATTTCCCTCCCTATACTGTGATTTATGTTAAAGTATGGTCTCAAGGTATTATAGGAAGTCAAAGTCTAGAGGCCTTTAACTACAAAGGAATCTATCTTGTGAACATAATTCTCATTACTGACTGCCACAAGGAAGGAGTTAACTTTACTCTGTATATCAGGGCACAGATAATTTACAGATGTGCCTAAATAAGTTGTGAAGATTTAGGCCAGTCAAAAATTAATGGGAGTTTCAGGTAAAGGTGCATGTCCAATGTTAAATCAGTATAGATTTTATTTACTGCATTATTTTGATCACTGAAATAAAACCTATGAGATTAAAAACAAAAACAAAAACATTAACCTAAGTGTTAAGAGGGAAATGTTTAAGTAACTGCTCAATTTATTATACAAGTCAGGTCTGTTGACAGGTAGCTATGTAACTTATTTTCTCTAAATTAACATTTATTATCAGGTAAATTGAGGTAAAATGCAATAAATTGGAATAAAATTATGAGATAAGAAAAAATGTATACATGAAAATTAAAGGTTAAATTATATGAATACGAGTTTACCACTATTTTAGAATATTTGACATTTTGCTAAAAAAAAAAAAAAAGAGTTACCAATATGACTTAATATTATTTTGTTTGATTTCATAGAAATTAAGAAATTCTCATTTCTGATAAAATATCCTGGGAAGACAGAGAAATTTAATATTAAATAAATAAATATTAATTTTGTTTTCTAATAGTATTTCTTCTAATATTAGAAAAGTTTAGAGAAATAATCTTTCTCTTATACTTTTTATTGTTTATGAATTGTACTTTCTAGCTGTGTAAGAATAAAAATGTATAATATTTAATATGCTTTATGTTAAAAAGGTTTAAACTCCAGTAATGTCTTCTTTATCATCTGTCTATCTTTCTATAGAGTCATAATTGACTGATTACATCATATTGGAATTAGTTCTGAAAAAGACTAAATTGATTTGACATTTAGGTTGATTTTGCTGATTCAGATTGATTTAGACTTATTTGACCAATTGCACTTAAAGATCGGTTGTATGCATTCCATATATACAAAACCTTGGATCTAATATAACTTTGTATGTATTTCTGATAATTTTTTTGAATCTCATGCTTCTGACATCTAAACAGAAACAGAGTTCCTTTTTTTTGTTATCTGAAAGATACTCATTTTACATGAGAGTTGCCTTTTAAAAATTAATTATATTAACATATATTTTCTCCATGGGGTTATATTATTTTTCTATACACAAATTTTTGAAAGTTATTCCTCCCCAACATTGGCAAATCACATTATTCTATCCTTCTGAATGTGTACAATGAATAATGCACACATTCAGTAGGATAAATGAATTTGTGCTGGTGAGAGGGAATAAATTAAGTACTCAATTACATACCAGAGAAGTATATATTTCCTTTGAATTTGCCTAGTTTGGGGCAGGTGGGAAAAGAGACTAATGTTTTTCTCTAAGTGTGCAATTTATCAACCACCACAGTGGCTCAAAGCAATTTCGTTCTGTCTCAACATCCCAGGGGTCCCAATATAGATTTTCATTTTGCCAGCTGGAATGAGCCTGAAAACTCTACCTGTCCATTGGTCTTGATCAGCTGCCAGTCTTCACTGACAGAGCAAGTGATCATTTTACTGCTGCTAAAAGGAGAGATGACCTATCTTAGGAGTGACCCTGTAGTTCACTTTTTCTTTCTATGACACTAATCTGTCTTGGTGAAGGACAACAGACGCTGCCTATGTTAAATAATGAAAAGTCTAGGGTCACTGGACATGCCTCCAAGTGAAATCCAGTTTGTAGATGAGGATAAAATATATACAGAGCTACTTCAAAGCAGAATGCTGTAAAAGAACATGCCCGCACGTACGTCTATGTCTTCATCAGAATTCTTAAAAGAAGTTCCTTATATATTTTATTGTTACCCCTTAAACTGTGTTCTGTGCTTTTTTTTTTATTTGAAAATGTGGCCAGTGATATTTTCATTATTTAACCTAAACAACTTCTCTTGTCCTTAAACTACATAGATTACTGCAGCAAAAGGTGTAAATTACTTGCAAGATCACTCTTGTGATAGGACACGTCTTCACATTAGTGTGTGTGTGTGTGTGTGTGAAGTCAGCAAAATTCTGCCAATGGGAAGCCCACACATATTTAGCTATAATCATGGGGACAGATTAGGTGCTTGTTTATTGTTTTCTTGCTTGTTTATGATTTCAATGTCATTTTATTGCTGTTTATTGAAAGTAGGAATGCACCCACTTTCTGACTTTATTAACACAAGCCTCTTTTGGGAACAAAGTCTCCCATATTTAATATATAAATTTTTTCAATTGACTTTACCAAATAAATATATTTTTGCACCTATATTATGTATATCGATATACTGAATGATAGACATGGAAAGGTGAATTAACACCATGCTTATCTCAAAAAATGAAATTGCCTTATAAACAACACTGAAACATGGATGTGTTAAGCAATGAGAAGAAATCAAACTAATGATATTTTATCTAATCACTTCAATTAAACTAATTTATATCAAAATTGAAAATACCAACATTTACAACTTCTCTACTGTAAAGATCTTTCAGTGTTTGAAATATTTTCTGCTTTTGTTATACATCATTGTATGGAATACCACGCTAAAACTTGATGGCATACAGAAAGAATCATTTTAATGTGCTCAGAGTATTTGACAAGCATTCAGAAAGGCCAGTGGAGAAGGGCTGTCTGGATTCTATGATGTCTGGGATCTCAACCGAGAAAATATAAATAACATGACAGAACAGCTCGAGTGGAAGAGCTCATTTCCATCCTGGCTTCTTCCACTCCTATATCAGGTTCCTGGCTTTAGTTTATCTGTATTCTGTATCCCACTGGATCTCATAAACGTGGCCTCACCATACGTTGTGGGCTTTTACTAGTACCCGCTCTCAAAGGAACAGAATTGAGAAGAACATGACTGAGCAGAAGCGTTTCCTAAGCCTGCATCAGAAGCTTCCTGGGGTTTTATGTCATGGCTTTAGAAGTCACAGAGCAAAATTTAGTTCATGAGTCAGTGTCTTAGTATACTCAGGTTGCTATAACAGAATGCCTTAGACTGGATAACTCATAAACAATAGAACTTGACTTTTTATAGTTCCAAAGGCTGTAAAACCCAAGGTCAAGGAGCTGAGCAGTTCAGTGTTTGGTAAAAGCACACTTTCTGATTCATAGATGGCACCTACCTTCCTTCTGTGTCCTCACATGGTGAATGGGGCAAGGCAACTCTCTGGGGCCTCTATTATCAGGTCATTAAACCCGTTAATGTGGATCTCTCAGGATCTAATCGCCTCCCAGATGTCTTACATCCGAATACTGTCATCACTTTGGGGATTAGGTGTCAATGTATGAATGGGGGGGGGGGAGTGTAAATATGCAGACCTTAGTAGGCACACATTAGCCTCCCTCTCAAGGGGATGTATTGCGGATTGATGCTAGATTTAAAACTCACATAATGCTTAAATTGGCAGTTTTATTAAATGTGAAAGTAGATTAATTTCATTTATTTATTTAGTGAGATGTGCTTCTAATTTATATGTTATACGTTCATCCAGGCCTTAAGCTAGGTAATATATTGCTAATGAATAAAACAAAAATGTACAAACAGCCATCCAAATAAAGCAATTATTCAAGTGTGTAGAAAAACCCTGTAAAAATTTAAAGCATGTTTAACTCAGAATGACTTTCATGAGGTTGTAATGAGTCTATGACAATAGTTTAGCTCAGTGATTACTTAGCATACAATTTAGAAAAATGAAGTTTACAATTTTTAATATGTCACAGAAAATATACAAAGTTAAATCCTCAAACTTATTTTCTCTATTTAATACAACATTTTTCAGTGTGTATCACTTTTATGTGGAGATATCAAAATAAATGTATCCCATTATTAAGTATATTTGGAATTAAATATTCTTACTTTCCTAGTCCGCTATTCCTTTCCACTGTAAAAAATCATGCATGTTAGGATAATAAAAACTAATTTAGAAAGTGTTTATTCTGAAAATGGCAGATGAATGGGTCAATACTGGAAGAAAATACTTTTTATTTGGCAAGAGTGATCATACGTGATTGCTAACATTAGTTTACGTGGGAAAAGTTAATGGTCTCTGGCTGTGCCTCTATCTTTTTTTTTTTGACACAGAGTCTCAAGCTATTGCCCTGATAGAGTGCAGAGGTGTCACAGCTCACAGCAACCTCAAACTCTTGGGCTTAAGTGATTCTCTTACCTCAGTCTCCCAAGTAGCTGGGACTACAGGCGCCCACCACAACGCCTGGCTTTTTTTTCTTTCTTTTTTTTTTTTTTTTTTTTTTTTTTTTTTGCAGTTGTCATTGTGGGTTTTTTGTTTGTTTGTTTTTTTTGCCCAGGCTGGGTTCGAACCCACCAGCCTTGGTGTATGTGGCCAGCGCCCACACTCTACCCACTGAGCTACGGCTGCCTGCCTTGGAGTTACTGAATTTCCCTTTGGATTCAAAACATGCTCAGGGCAGTTGCTAGGGCAAAGCCCTGCTGGAAGTTTGAAAGGCAGGATGCTGGAGCCAGTGCAGGTGGACCTCTTGCTCTTATCCTCCTCCTCACTTGCTCTTATTAGAGAGTAGTCTTTCTCTGAACCGCTTCCATTCTCTGTATGAATCGGAAGCAGGGTCACGCTGTCATACTTAATTCAAAAATCAGGTAACAGAGTATTTGGGTTTTCTGTGGAGGGGTACTGACCCCCAACCAAAGCAAGTGACATGGCCTCATGTGCTCCCTGAGGAGCGTTGCCCTAAGATGGAAAATCTTCTTTCTCTGTGGACATGTCCAGCTAGTAAGAACAATCAGTTAAATGTTCACAGAAAAGAATGGTAACTGAAGGGCTTCGCATGGTTGCGGCTGGGGCTGTGCACCTGTGGTATTACGGGGAGCTGTACTTTGATCCATTTGCCTTTTAGCAACTTTCCTTAGTTTTAAGGAACTAATCACACAGAACAGACAGCAAGGCCTTGTTGTGGTTAAGTCTTGAGCAAAGCGTTGAGCAAAGTGTTCTCCATTTCGATTCACTATGTGTATGTCCAGCAGCAGACGTGCTGAACCAAGACTTTTTATGGCAGTTTCTATGATTTCACCATTTTTGTGCCCTTTTCTATTTCTATTCCTCTTTGTGGCCAGTGTTGTGTATAAAAAACACCCAATAAATGTAGGCAGTCACTGAGTACCTGCTGAAGCCTCAGTCTCCAGTGCATGATATTGATTTTGTCTGCGGTGCTTTCCTCCACATCTCAGAACACCGAGTTCCATGGGCAACAGCATTTCTGGCCTCAGTAACGGGAGGTTAGGAACAATGTTTGAGGAGGAGAAGAAATTCGGCAGGATGTCAATGTACGGGGTAAAACAATGCACCTCCATTTCCTGCCTCCATGTCCATGTTCTCTGTATCCCCCAAACCTGTGACTATGGCATGGAAGTTTATGGGTAGAGCTGGTGTAAGGGAAGAGAGTCAGCGTCAGATGTCCGAGTGACAGGATCCAAGAACAGCTCCGTGGGTTCCATTGCGGGTTTGGGAGGTGGAGAAGGAGGCAGGAATGCAGGCTGATAGAAGGTGGAAAAGGCAAAGGAATAGACTCTCCCCAGGAACATTGAAAAGGTGCGTCGTGTTCTCTGCATCTTGACTTTAGAGTAGTGAAAGCTGTTCTGGACTTCTGAACACCAATATTGATAATTAATTTGTGTTCTTTTAAGGCACTAAATTTATGGTAATTTTCTTTTTCTTTCTTTCTTCTTCTTCTTCTTTTTTTGTTTTTTGTAGAGACAAAGTCTCACTTTATCTCCCTTGGTAGAGTGCCGTGGCGTCACACTGCTCACAGCAACCTCCAACTCCTGGGCTTAGGCGATTCTCTTGCCTCAGCCTCCAGGATAGCTGGGACTACAGGAGTCTGTCACAAGGTCCGGCTATTTTGTTGTTGTTGTTGTTGAAGTTTGGCCAGGGCTGGGTTTGAACCCACTACCTTCAGTACATGGGGCCGGCACCGCACTCACTGAGCCACAGGTGCTGCCCAACTTATAGTAATTTCTGACACCTCCAATAGAAAATGAACACAATAATCCTATATTAAAGAAACTAGTTTATCCTAAGTTTTTCAAACATATTTTACTACATAACACATTTTAAACCTACATCTAGTGAAAAGTTTTGCACATTTATTATTTTCTGTATGTCCAATGTATGTTATAATAAAATGATGGTGACAAATAGTCATAATTTGGAAATAATATCCCATCAGTACATAAATATCACTTTAGTTCATAGTTTCAGATTATTTCATAAAAGAATAATTTATCAAAGCAATTTTCCCTAAAACTCTTTTTTTTTTTTTTTTTTTTCAGTTTTTGGCCAGGGCTGGGTTTAAACTCACCACCTCTGGCTTATGGGGCCCGGTGCCCTACTCCTTTGAGAAAACTTTTTCTAGAATGACAAAAATCATGAAGTGGTGAATGATAAATATAAACAAGTAAAAATGGCCTCATACGAAGAGTATTAGCATAGTCTATGTAACAATGTATTATCCATATTATATAAAGATAGTGAATACCTTTTTGCATTTTTTTATTAAGTCATTTGTACACAGATCTTAAATACATTGATGCCAATATAGGATTCAATGTGTTGATTATTTGTACATATTGGAGTGCTTGCTAATTACTAATCAACATAGCCTTCACCTCATTTACCCAATTACAGCATTAAGACACTTGTGTTCTACACCTGATAGATCCAACTTGTACTTGCAACATGCTCCATAGCTGTGGTCCCCCTGCTAACCCTCCCTCTATCAACCCACCCCCCTTCCCCTCTTCCTCCCCCTTCCCTTCTTCATCCTAGGCTATAGTTGTGTTTCATTTTTCATATGCAAGTGTGAGTGATTGTAAATTGGTTTCACAGTAGTACTGAGTACATTGGATATTTTTTCTTTCCGTTCCTGAGATACTTTACTAAGAAGAATATTTTCTAGCTCCATCCATGTAAGCATAAAAGAGGGAAAGTCTCCATTTTTTAATGCTGTATAGTATTCCATGGTATACATATATCACAATTTATTAATCCATTCATGGGTCGACAGGCACTTGGGCTTCTTTCATGACTTGGCAATTATAAATTGAGCTGCAATGAACAATGGTATAAATATCTTTATTGTCAAATGATTTTTGGTATTTTGGATATACACCTAGAAGAGGAATTGCAGGGTCAAACAGCAGGTCTACATTTAGATTCCTGAGTATCCTCCACACTTCCTTCCAAAAGGAACGTGCTAGCTTGCATCCCCACCAGCAGTGCAGAAGTGTTCCCTTTTCTCCACATCTACGCCAACATCTGTAGTTTTGGGATTTTGTGATGTGGGCTACTCTTACTGGAGGTAGATGGTATCTCAGAGGGGTTTTGGTTTGCATTTCTCTGATGATTAAAGATGATGAGCATCTTTTCATGTGTCTATAGTTCATGTGCCTGTCTTCCTCAGAGAAACTTCTATTCCTGTCTCTTGCCCACAATGAAATGGAATTACTTGTTTTTTTTTTTGTTGTTGTTGTTGTTGTTTTTGAGTAACAAGTTTAGTTCTCTATGGATTCTAGTTATTAGACCTTTGTCGGAAATATAACTTGCAAAAATCCTCTCCCATTCTGAGGGCTGTGTATTTGCTTTACTTAGTGTGTTCTTGGCAGTGCAGAAACTTTTTAATTTGGTGAGATCCCAGTAATGTATTTTTTATGTTACTTCAATTCCCCTGTGTGTCCTCATAAAGTATTCTCCCAGGCCATTTTTTTTCATATGTTTTCCCTGCACTCTCGCCAAGAATTTTTATAGTTTCATGTATTAAGTTTAAGTCTTTTAACCAGTGAGAGTCAATTTTTGTTAGAGAAGAAAGGTGTGGGTCTAGTTTCAGTCTTCTACAGGTTGCCAGCCATTTCACCCAGCGTCATTTGTTAAATAGGGAATCTTTCCCCCAATTTATATTTTTGACAGGCTTATCAAAGATCAAATGATGATAAGTGTCTGGGTTCACCTCTTGGTCTTCAATTCTGTTTCATACACCCACCTCTTTATTTTTCTGCCAGTACCATGCTATTTTGATCACTATCGATTTATAGTATAATCTGAAGTCTAGAAGCGTGATTCCTCCTGATTTGTTATTATTTCTGAGTAATGTCCGGCTATTTGAGGTTTTTTTCTGTTTACATATTAAATGAAGTACTAATTTTTCCAGGTCTTTAAAGTATGACAGAGGTGCTTTAATGGGGATTGCATTAAATCTGTAGATTGCTTTAGGTAGTACAGACATTGTAACAATGTTGATTCTTCCCAGCCATGAGCATAGTATATTTTTCCATTTGTTAACACTTTCAGCTATTTCTTTTCTCATTGTTTCATAGTTCTCTTTATAAAGATCTTTCACATCCTTAGTTAGATACACTTCCAGATATTTCATCTTCTTTGGCACTATTGTAAAGGAAATACAGTCCTTGATAGATTTTCCCCCTTGAATATTGTTGGTATATATAAAGGCTACAGATTTGTGAGTGTTAATATTGTATCCTGAGACATTGCTACATTGCTATATTCCTTGATTACATCTAGGAGTTTTGTAGTTGAGTCCCTGGCATTTTCCAGATATACAATCATATTGTCTGCAAAGAGTGAGAGTTTGATCTACTCTGGTCCTATTTGGATCCCCTTGATTGCCTTCTCTTGCCTGATTGTGATGGCTAAGACTTCCATTACAATGTTAAAGAGCAGTGGAGACAATGGGCATTCTTTCCTGGTTCCTGATCTGGGTGGAAATGATTTCAATTTTACTCCGTTCAATACGATATTGGCTGTGGGTTTGCTATAGACGGCTTCTATCAGTTCAAGAAATATTCCTTCTATATCTATTTTCTTAAGCATTCTGATCAAGAAAGGATGCTATCTATTATCAAAAACTTTTTCTGCATCAATTGAGAGAATCATATGGTCTTTTTTTCTAATTTGTTTATGTGATGTATTATATTTATGGATTTACGTATATTCAACCATCCTTGGGACCCTGGGATGATACTGACCTGATCATGATGCATAATTTGTTTGATGTGTTGGTGGATTCTGTTTGCTAGGATCTTATTGAATATTTTAAAATCAAATTAGAGGTATTGATCTATATTTTCTTTTCTGGTTGAGTATTCCTGGTTGGAGAATCAGGGTGATATTTGCTTGATAGAATGTGTTGGGAAGTATTCCTTCTTTTTCTATGTTTTGAGAAAGGTTAAATAATATAGGTACTAGTTCCTTTTTAAAGGTTTGGTAGAATTCTGATGTGATGCCATCTGTCCTGGGCTTTTCTTTTGGGGGAGATTTCTTATACTTGATGCTATTTCAGAACTTGTTTTAGGGTTTTTCAACATTTCCACTTTTTTCTGGCTATGTCTAGGAAAGAAGCGTGTTTCCAAGTATTGATCTATTTCCTTCAGATTTTCATACTTCTGAGAATACAGTTTTATGTAATATTCATTAAGGATTTGTTGAATTTCTGTGGACTCTGTTGTTATTTGGCCTTTATCATTTCTTATTGATGAAATTAGGGATTTTACTCTTCTGCTTCTGGTTAGGTTAGCCAAAGGTCTATCTATTTTATTGACCTTTTCAAAAAATGAACTTTTTGATTGATTGATCTGTTGTATGATTCTTTTGTTTTAAATTTCTTTTAGTTCTTCTCTAATTTTAGTTATTTCCTTTCTTCTGCTAGGTGTAGAGTTGGAATGTTCTGCCTTTTCCAGGTGCTTGAGATGTCCCATTAAATTGTTGACTTCTTCTCTTTCTGTTCTTTTGAGGAAGGCTTGCAATGCTATAAATTTCCTGCTTAATGACTGCCTTTGTGATATCCCAGAGGTTCTGGCAATTCGTGTCTTCATTTTTGTTTTGTTCTAAAAATTTGGTAATTTCCTTCTTAATCTCTTCTATGACTCAGCTATCATTCAGCATGAGGTTATTTAGTTTCCATGTTTTTGTATGAGAATGTAGATTTCTGTTGTTACTGAGTTCAACTTTTATTCCATGTTATTCTGAGAAAATACAAGGAATGATTTCTATTCTTTTAAATATGCTGAGGTTAGATTTGTGACCTAGAATATGATTAATTTCGGAAGATGATCTATGGGCTGTTGAAAACAATGTGTGTTCAGTTTTGTCAGGATGAAATGTTCTGTAGATTTCTGTTAAATCTAATTGTTAATGGTGAAGTTTAAGTCTAAAATTCCTTGGCTTAGCTTCTTATTGGAAGATCTATCCAACAACTGCCAAAAGTTTGTTAAAATCTCTGACTATTATGGTGCTAGAGCAAATCACATTGTTCATGTCTGTTACAGTCTCTCTTATAAACTGAGGTGCATCCTGGTTGGGTGCATAAATGTTAATAATTGAAATCTCATCATGTTGAGTGTTAACTTTAACAAATATGAAGTGACCATTCTCATCTTTCCTTACATTAGTTGGTTTAAAGCCTATTGTATCTGAAAATAAAATGGCAACGCCTGCTTTTTTCTGATTTCCATTTACCTGAATTATAGATGGCCATCCCTTCACCCTGAGTTTATGTTTATCTTTTAAGGTAAGGTGAGATTCTTGAATACAACAGATGTCTGGCCTGAGTTTTGTAAGGTAAGATTCTTGAATACAACAGATGCCTGGCCTGAGTTTTTGTCAGCCAACCTGTGCCTCTTTAGAGGGCAATTTAAGCCATTCACATTAATTGAGAGCATTGATAAGCCTGGTAGTATTTTGGGTATCAAGTTTTTTGAAAGTCCAGTGGACATTTTTAATCCTTTCACCACTGTGGAAGTTGGAATTTGATCAAAAGTTTCTGAGTGCATTTACTTTGGTGGTGGAAGATTATGCTGATTTTTATGGAGGATAGGTCTAAGAATATCCTGGAGAACTGGTTTAGTTATGGCATATTTCCTCAACATGTGAATGTCATTAAAGTATTTAATTTTTCCTTCATAAATGAAACTCAATTTAGCTGAATACAGGATCTTGGGTTGAAAGTTATTTTGTTTTAGGAGATTAAAAGTCAATGACCACCCTCTTCTAGCTTGAAAGTTTTCAGCAGGTAGATCTGCAGTCATTCTCTTGTTCTTCCCCTTGTAGGTTATGGTTTTCTTACGTCTGGCTGCTTGCAATTTTTTTTTCCTTCATATTAACTTTGGTGAAACTAATTATAATGTGTCTATGAGATTTCTTATTCGAGTTGAGTCATGCTGGTGTTCTGAAACTGTCTGTTATCTGAATTTCAGAGTCTCTTGGCATGTCTGGAAATTCTCTTTGATTATTTCTTTTTTTTTTTTCAATCCATTTTACTTTATTTTACAATAATATGGTCAGTAAATAGAGATACCAAAAAGCAGAAGATGAAAAATCAATGGAACTAGATATGCATAAATAACCAAACCAATCATCCCTGTCCTCAACTCCCTCCTCTTCCA
>CAUYON010201074.1:0-19607 GCA_963573935.1 Arctocebus calabarensis | reverse complement strand
GGGTAGAGTGCCGTGGCGTCACACTGCTCACAGCAACCTCCAGCTCTTGGGCTTAAGCGATTCTCTTGCCTCAGCCTCCCTAGTAGCTGGGACTATAGGCGCCCGCCACAGCGCCCGGCTATTTTTTTGTTTTTGCAGTTCGGCCGAAGCCGGGCTTGAACCCGCCACCTTCGGTATATGGGGCCGGTGCCCTGCTCGCTGAGCCACAGGAGCCGCCCAGCTTAAAACTTTTCACTGCTAAGCACTCAGCCACTAGAGAAAACCCCTATTACTCTGTAAAATTATTTATCAATTTAGAAATGTATAGATTTGGCATTAAATAAAATGTATTATTAAAACCATTCATAAAATGGTTTATGAATACAGTATTACAATGATTTCTACTTTTGAAACGAAGAGTGTCCTTACTTTTTCCTCAATTCAGTCATAATACAGAAGAATAAATATCGGGACTGATGTCAAGAAAACTTTAGTATTCATTACAATATATTTTTGCCTTTGACATTAAATTGATTCTCAGTATTTATATTTAAAGTTTGAGTGTGCTTCTCTGCTTTAAAAGGTGGTGGGCCAAGGAAAAGGAAATTATCTTCTTCTTCAGAGCCATATGAGGAAGACGACTTTAATGATGATCAATCTCTAAAAAAGACAAGACTGGATCATGTAAGTCACATTTGAAAGATGGCATCATCAGAGTTGGTTGCTCAAGCACAGACTGTCAGACCTGAAAATCCATCTAAATTAATTTTTTTTTTAAACAATAAATCTGGAAAATTATGTTTCCATTTAGTTTGTGACTGTTTCTGCTTGCTTTTAAATTTATCCAATATAATGGTTGCTTATGCACCGAATATTTTGAGTGAGCGGATACCAGACCTGAATTATCTACCTAAATGAATAAATATTTCTTTTCTTTTACAACTAAGTCAGGGGATTTATTTGCTTTTAACTTCTTACTATTTTTCCTCTGTTTTAAGTTCATCTGATATTAATTGTTTATCTGTGAATTATAAAAGTAATGATTTTGTTTGGGGTTTTATCTTTTCTTTTTCTTTTTCTTTTTTTTTTTTTTTTAAGACAGGTTCTCGTTCTATATCCTGGGCTAGAATGCAGGGGCATGATTATAGCACACTGCAGCCTCAGACTCCTAGGCTTATCCTCCTACCTCAACCTCTGGAGTAGCTGGGACTATAGGCACACACCACCATGCTTGGCTAATTTTTCTATTTTTTTTGAGATGGGGTCTTGCTCTTGCTCTTGCTCTTGCTCAGGCTGGTCTTGGTATTTTTTGGCTTGTAGATCTCTGATCTCGTCTTTATATGAGGGGTTCTCTGCATGTCTATCTCTAAACTTCCCCTTTTAGTAATGACACCTAGAAGCTCATATGAGATCAAGCCCATGCTAATGATCTAATTTTAACTTGAGTATCTCACTAATGGCCCTATCTCCAAATAAGGTCATATTCTGAGGTACTTGGTATTACATATGAATTTGGAGGAGCTCAATTTCCTAAGCAGGTGGATAGGGAAGGTAAATATACTCAGAATAGATGTCTATTCTGTTGTGTTAAAAGGGAGTCAGTGTAATCAGCCTGTCGGCAGACAGTTGACTGAATCTCCCAAGAAATGGTGGTACATGGGGATTGACTTGTTGACCTCTGTTCCTTACAGGTTAATAACCAGTAGGAACAGCCAGACAAATTTTGATGTAGGCAAATCTAGTTTTGCTGATTTGCCTGCACAGACCCAAGTGAGGTTGCCATGGCCCTTTATGTATGGACCTGCTGAGCAATGGTCCAAGTGGCTGTGATCTTACTGGTGTTCACAAAATGGATAACCTTGTACACCTGATCTTTAAAAACTTCCTCTGCAGCACATTCTGTTCATTATACATTCACGTAGAACATTGTTACCTTTGCATTCTAGTCTCAGAATAACCTTTACTCTGAGACATTTAACAATGTCTGTACCTCCTCCCCAGACTTCCTAGTCACTGATCTTCCAAGCATTTTCTCCTTCTTAGCCTCGGTCCATAATTTTTTTTTTTTTTTTTTTGAGGCAGCGTCTCTCTCTGTTGCCCCGGCTGGAGTGCAGGGGCATAATCATTACTTCATTGTATGTAGCCTCAAACTCTTGGGCTCGGTGATCCTCCCACATCAGCCTCACAAGTAGTTGAGACTACAGGTGTGTGCCACCATGCCTAACTAATTTTTAACCCTTTCCAGTCCAAGGTCCAACACAATGATTTTCCAGAACATTGGACACCCTTTTGTGTTGTGTTTGTTCACCTGCTGTGCTGTCAGAGCCTTTTTGACACATTTCCTCATGTAGTGCACACTCCAGTCAACAGATAGCACAGGTTGTACTCTTTTTGCTTCTTGGCAGGCCATGTGTTTTGATGTGAATGAGTGATTGTGCGTTGTATTTACATGATTGTGCTTGTAGGAAATGGCCTGCCCAAAATAAATAAGAGCTGTGGGGTATGCTGGTCTTACTCTGCTGCCCAAGCTGTCTTGAAACCCTAGCCTCAAGCAATCCTCCCTCTTGGCCTGCAATTGCTAGGATTACTGGCCTGAGTAACCACGGCCATTCTCATGGGGGTTTTTGTTATTTTTAAGACAATGTCTCCCTCTTTAACCCTGGGTAGAGTTCAGTGGCATCATAGTAGCTCAGGGCAACCTGAAACTCTTGGGCCCAAGGGATCCTCTGCCTTTATTTAGCCTTCTGGGGCTACAGGTGTGGGCCATCATGCCTGGCTGATTTTTTTACTTTTAGTAGAGATAATGTCTCGGTCTTGTTTATGCTAGTCTCAAAACTCCTGAGCTCAAGTGCTTTTCCTGCCTCAGACTCCCAGAGTGCTAGGATTACAGGCATGAACCACCGCTCCTGGCCTGGATATTTCATATAAGTGGAATCCTGTGATATATGACCTTTTATGCCTATCTTCTTTTATTTAACATAAGTGTTTTCAAGATTCATTCACATTATAGCATATATCAGTACTTCTTTTTTTTTTTTTTTTTTTTGAGACATAGGGGCCCTGGGTAGAGTGCCATGGTGTCATACATAGTTCACAGCAACCTCAAACTCTTGGGCTCAAGAAAACCTCTTGCCACATCCTCCTGAGTAGCCGGGACTATAGGCGCCTGCCACAACACCTGGCTAACTTTTCTTTTTTATAGCTGAATAATATTCCATTTTATATGTATACCACGATTTTTCTGTTTGTTCATGGGTAGACATTTGATATAGTTAACAATGAATGACTGATGTTTAGGAAACAGGTGGTTGAGCAACACTGATTGAGAGGCTACTGTTTTTATTCTTACCTCAGCTAGTTATTGTTCATCTGTAACCTTTAAAATGCTATTCTTGGAATTTCAGTGTCCTCATTCTAACTTGAAAATGGCAGTATAAATTTCTAAGAGTTTTGAAATGCTTTCTCCAAATATTAGTGTTGTTTCTGAAAAAGATTAGGTCTCATGCAGTCGTAGGTTGCCTCAGTTCTTCAGCTTTGTAGCCAATTCACGTTCTCTGTGTTCCACCTCACACTATTATAAAACACGCAGTTTTCTTCTTACAAATATGCATAGCATTTTATTGGACTTTGTGTTATGGAACTTCATTTTATTCCTGTGGGCTAGAGTGGTGTCAACTCACAATTTAGTTATTTCTACCTCAGGCACTGAAAGAGAAAAAGAATAGTGCAGTTGTTGGATAATAAAAGAAGTAGAATAGAAAGTAAAAGACTGTTTTTCTCTCTTTGTACAGCATGTGGTACAGTTTTAATCAGAATAGATAAATACATTTTGCTTGAGTGGAGTATAAGATTTTTCTGTGCATGAACATAAGGGGTCTTTTCATTTTGCTTATATACGGAATTTAACCAGTTTCTTCAAGTGAAGCTTGAATATAATAGAAATAATAGAAAGGTGAGACTGTTTATATGTGTAGCCACAGTTCCCCGATTAACCCTTTTTTTTGGGACAGAGTCTCACTATGTCACCCTGGGTAGAGTACCATGGCATTACAGCTCACAGCAACCTCAAACTTTCGGACTTAAGCGATTCTCTTGCCTCAGCCTCCCAAGTAGCTGGGACTACAGGTGACTGGGACAATGCCCGACTATGTTTTGGTGTAGTTGTCATTGTTTGGCAGGCCTGGTTGGGTTCGAACCTGCCAGCTCTAGTGTATATGGCTAGTGCCCTAGCCACTGAGCTACAAGCACCGAGCCAACCCCGATTAATCTTATTTAGTTCATATACCAGGTGGCCATAAAAGTTCACATGCAATTTAAATATGGCCACCCCATATCATTTAGTTCTACTTAAGGTCCTTTTGTCATTGTGTCATTTTTATGTTCTGACTGAGCAGGTAATATTTTAAACTATTTAAGTTAATATTTTGAGCTATTCTATGAATCGAGACAAAAATAAACTTTGCTCACAGAATTTGATATTTGTAATGGGTATATAATTGTGAGTATAGGTGACATACTTGTATCAATTTTTTCATTAGCCATTATCTTGGAGAAGACTTTAATATACATGAATTATATCAAGTTAATGTGAAGAAGATTCTTGTTTTTTTGTTTTGTTTTGTTTTTAGCAGATCTCATTTTGAACACTATGTGAATAAAACTTTGAATTATTGGATATGTAATCAGGATCTTTTAGTTACAAATAAACTATTTTTTTTTCCTTAGAGACATAGCCTTTTCAATATTGTCATGAATAAAAAATAACATTTTAGATTCTTCTGATCAATTGTGATAATTTTCAAATCAAGTCACAATACAAATGTAATTGCTTTAAGACCATTGTTATTAATGATTTCCTAATATGGTTCTTTTTTTTTTTTCATTAGGGAGAAGAATCAAATGAGTCTGTAGAATCTAGCAGTAATTGGGAAAAGCAGGAAAGTATTGTTTTGAAATTACAAAAGGAATTTCCCCATTTTGATAAACAGGTGAGTAGTTGGGTATGGAAATCTAATCAGTATGCTAAATAATTATGTTACAAAATAGTGTTTTGAGTTCAGCAATCTAAAAGAATAGGTTTGGTTTTACATTTTTCTAATTAAATAATTCTCCTTTTGATCAGTGTTGTAAAATATTTTTGTACTGCTTATTCTCTGCATTGTATATTTACTTTGTTTGCTATAGTATCAGTGTTATAATCATAACCATAATAAAAATAGTGATTTCATTTATAAAATGTAAACAATCTAGAAAAGTCATCTATATCCCTGTCCTCTATCAAGTAACTGCTTGATTTTTTTAATGTTCTTATCCTCTAAATTTTCATAAGAATTTTAAAGTATAATATTGCATTTCATTGCCTTAACATTTCATAAACTTTGTTATATAAGAATAGTTTCAGAATCCTTAAAGGCCTCTGTTTAATCCCATAATCGTATAAATTACAAAACTTGTTTAACATCTAGAGTACATTTATACTTGAACTGATTTGTTCACGTTTATGCTCAGATAGTACCTTTGCTGAATTTTGATGAACTTAATGAAAAATCTTTTTTTTTTTTGAGACAGAGCCTCAAGCTGTCACCCTGGGTAGAGTGCTGTAGCATCACAACTCATAGCAACCTCAAACTCCTGGGCTCAAGCGATTCTCTTGCCTCTGCCTCCCAAGTAGCTGGAACTGCAGGCACCTGCCACAATGCCAGGCTATTTTGTCATTGTTGTTTGGTGGGCCTGGGCTGGATTTTAATCCTCCAGTTCAGGTGTATGTGGCTGGTGCCTCAGCCGCTTGAGCCACAGGCGCTGAGCCTTGATGAAAAATCTTGTTGACCAAACATTTCTTGATCCTCTAGTGTTTAACCCTTCATAAGGAGAGTTAGGATCACTAAAGTCAAGCTTCTGTTCTTCTGATGATAATTGTATATTTGCAGAGGCAGAATTATACATTAAGCATTTGTAAAGCAGCATAAAAACAAGTATAAAATAATCAGATATGAATTCTCTGTTTTCAGATGATTAACTCATGTTTTTATTTCCTTGCTTATTTTTTATTTTTATTTCTTTGCTTTTTGTTGTTGTTGTTGTTGTTGTTGTTGTTGTTGAGACAGTCCCACCCTGTGCCCTGAGCAGAGAGCAATGGCATCACTGCAACCTTAGACTCGGGTTGTGGGAATCCCGCTGCCTCAGCCTCTGGAAGCTGCTGGGATTACAGGTGCTCGCCAGGGTGCCTGACTGGATATTTCATTTTTTTTAATGAGTCAGGGTCTCACTCTCGCTCAGGCAAGTCTCGAACTCCTGAACTCAATCTCCCTCCTCCGCCTCCCACAGTGCTGGGATTACAGGTGAGAGCCACTGTGCCTGGCTGATTAACTCATTTTTAAAAGAGTATTAAAGTTGCTACAAGGGAGGCTGAGGCAAGAGAATCACCTAAGTTCAGGAGTTGGAGGTTGCTGTGAGCTCTGACGCCACTGCACTCTACCAAGGGTGACAACGTGAGACTCTGTCTCTTAAAAAAAAGGGGGGTTTTAGTTTTATTTTCTACAAGTTACTAATTGAAATTTTTAACAAAAAAAATCAATGACTTATTTCTAGGAACTAAGAGAAGTACTCAAGGAACATGAATGGATGTATACTGAAGCTTTAGAATCTCTAAAAGTGTTTGCAGAAGACCAAGGTAATTATTTATTATTTATACTGTGTCATAGAAAATACATGTTTCCCATAATGTTTTGTACTTTAGTATATAAGAAAATAGTAAAAACAATTAGCTGTTAATCAGAGGATGAGATTGAAAAATATGTAAGAAGTAGTAATTTAAAAAAAAATTTTTTTTGAAACAGAGACTCACTGTTGCCCTGGGTAAAGTGCTGTGGTGTCATAGCTCACAGCAGCCTCAAACTCTTGAGCTCAAGTGATCCTTTTTCCTCAGCCTCCCAAGTAGTTGGGACTGCAGACATGTGCTTCCACACCCAATTAACTTTTTCCGTTTTAGGTAGAGACAGGGTCTTGTTCTTGCTCAGATTAGTCTTGAACTCCTGAGCTCAAGCAGTCCACCTGCCTCCACTTCCCAGAGTACTAGGATTACAGGCATGACCCACCATTTCCAACTAATGTAAAGATTTTTTTAAATGACCAATTCCTAAGTGCTTTGACTTGTTATGATGGAGTACAACAAAGCTATGAATCAGTATATTTTTCTTTTTAGCCAGTCTCTCCTTGATAGTTAAGGCTATTTTTTCTTTCTTTCTTTCTTTCTTTTTTTTTTTTTTTTTAAATTTTGAGACAAATTATTTCTCTGTCAGCCAAGCAGGAGGGTAGTTGTGCATTCATAGCTTACTGTAACCTTGAACTCCTGGCCTCAAGCGATGTTCTTGCCTCTTGTCTCCCAAAGAGCTGGGATTTCAGGCCTGTGCCACTATACTTGGCCAGTTAAGGCTTTTTAATTGTTTATTGAGGACAAAAGAAACATTTTTACATTTTAACAACTCTTAGAATGGAACTCGTGAGTGGCCATGTGTAGCCTTTGCTGATAGAAATATCAAAAGCACTAGCTTCAAAAACTTCAGAGTATCATAGGCATAGAAGAAACTCTCAGAACCAATTATGGAGTACTGTTAACTCTAGGAACCAAATGATAGAGGAGGAAGGGATGAGGAAGAGTTGAATTGTATGTTTAGTAGAATATGTAAGCTTGAATCAAGTAGGCAACTCTTCATAAGTGCGCAGCCAGCTGTAAAAGCCCCAAGCACGGTGGCTTTAGGTGTGTCAAGGTTTCTTTAATGTTTTCCTAATTAAATATTTTAAGAAGTGCTATACTATGTACTATCAGTAATCTTTTTTTTTTTTTGATACAGAGTCTCAAAACAGTGGCCCTGGGTAGACTGTCTTAGTGTCATAGCTCACAGCAACCTCAAACTCTTGGGTTTAAGCAATCCTCTTGCCTCAGCCTCTCAAGTAGTTGGGACTACAGGTGCCACCCTAGTTTTCCTTTTTTTTTGGAGACAGCCTCAAGCTGTCACCCTGGGTAGAGTGCTGTGGCATCACAGCTCACAGCAGCCTCCGACTCCTGGGCTCAAGCGAGTCTCCTACCTCAGCCTCCCAAGTAGCTGGGATTACAGGTTCCCGTCACAACACCTGGCTATTTTTTGGTTGCAGCCGTCGTTGTTGTTTGGCAGGGCCAAGGCTGGATTTGAACCTGCCAGCTCAGGTGTATGTGGCTGGCGCCTTAGCTGCTTGAGCCATAGGCGCCGAGCCACTATCAATACTCTTGATGGCACAGACAATGATATTTTGTGGAAAAAAGGAAGCCACCAATTCTGAGTCTAAAAATGAGATCAGAATAGCCTGATTATAAATGTGAAAAAACTTGAGGAATACCTTATCCTATTTATTTTGCTGAATTTTTTTTTTTTTTTTAGTATATGCACACAAATGAATATCTGATACTCTATAGGTCTGAAAGCTCTTTGAGTAAGCAAAAAAGTAAACATTCAGTATTGTATTACACATTAATTGGTGCATATTTTCTTCCTGGTACTGTTTACATAAAATAACAGTGTACCTTCATTCTTAGAATTCTTAGGCATCTTAGAATTCTATGAAATATGTTAGTGATAATATTATATTTCAATAATCTTTTAAAGTAACAAACTTAGAATAATGTAGATAGGGATAGAAAATATAATATGGATAGTTGAACCGTAGACAATTTCTATTAGTAAGCTTCAGAGTAGGATACACATTGTTTTGCTATATCCATTGGTATTGGGATAGCAGGTGAACCTGTTAAATAGCATCAGGGACAACTTATGGATATGAAGTTGTAATTTATGTTCCTAATTCCTTCAGTAGAATAGGGAAATCTGTGTTTAATTTGTTTTTGAAAATCAACTATCACCTGCTTCTGAAACTAACTTGTATGACTTCAAATTCTACTTTAGTATTTCCCTTAAAGTATATCAAGATTTAGCAATAAATTGTGGTTGAATTCTTCAGTTTTCAAAAAGAATAGATAAATGTTCAAGCATTTTTTTCTACTTGAGGTCTTACATCTTTATTTTTAACTTACATATTTTTAATTTAGCTACTGTTTTTGTTTTTCTTTGTACACAGATATGCAATATGCGTCACAAAGTGAGGTTCCAAATGGAAAAGACGTTTCTTCAAGAAGTCAGAATTATCCTAAGAATGCAGCTAAAACAAAACTAAAACAGAAATTTTCCATGAAACCACAAAATGGTTTTAACAAGAAACGTAAAAAAAATGTCTTTAATCCAAAGAGAGTCGTGGAAGACTCTGAGTACGATTCAGGTTCTGATGCTGGTAGTTCACTAGATGAGGACTATAGTAGTGGTGAAGAAGTGATGGAGGATGGCTATAAAGGTAAAATTCTCCACTTCCTTCAGGATGCTTCAGTTGGTGAACTTACTTTGATTCCTCAGTGTTCTCAGAAAAAGGCTCAGAAGATAACAGAACTCCGGCCCTTTAATTCTTGGGAAGCTCTGGTAAGGCTATATTCTTTTTTTTCCCCCGTGTGTGTAATTCACAGTACCGGTTATAGTCAAGTTGTCTTCAGCCCAGGGAAGCATAGATGGGTGGCCTTATCCTGTGTAGAGTCAAACATTACTTTCTTTGTAAGCCAATAATATTTCAAATAGTGTCATATGACCTAATTTTGAATGAATTAAGGGGTGATTTTCCTGAAAAAACCCAAGCCGATTGGCTGGGAATACTGTCACTCATTCTTTTTGCATAGAAACTTGGTTCATTTCACTGCAGAAGAAGAAATTAGAGCTTACATTTAGGAAGGAGTTGTTTGCTATCCTGTTCTGATCTGTTACTGCTGAGACTCCATGCAGAAAGCAAGAATGTGGCAGAAATTTTACTACAACTACTCGAAGAGCAATAGCAACGTCCAGGGGAGCTCCATGATTCAAAGAGCCAGCCTAAGTGTTTTATGCTTCACCACAAAAGAAGCAATTGTTTGTTTTCTTTTTTTCTTCTAAAAGTAGCAGCTCAATCTCTAACATGTTTTTCTTGGTTAAACAACGCGGCCATTTTATGGAGTATAGCAGGCTGCAGCATTTTTAATTGGAAAGATAGAATAGTTTCTGGAAGCCTAGAATTGAAGCATTAGGTGAAGGGAAAGCATAAGCACTGGTAAGTACACTTTGCATGATCATTTTCTGGAATTTGATGTTCTGTTAACCAGTTTTATCCAGAAAAACTGTGTTTTGAGTTTTATAAATGTCAGCAGTCATCAAATCTTATTCATACAGAGGATATACGAACCCTTTTAATTTTGCTCTGACTCTTGTGTGAATGTGGGCTTTTTTAAGGCATGAATTGTATATAGGCCTTGCTTTAAAAGCAATATGATGATTTTTTTTTTAAACTTTAGAGGTGAAGTGACTCTTCATGCTTTGTTAAACTTTTTAGGAAGTTCTGTTCCCTAAATCAGGAAGCAAAGTTGCTTTTGTGCTTAATTTTATACTTGTGACAAATCTAAATGAACATAAGGGTCCTTGAGCAATGGTTGTAAAAGCATTTTTTTAAAGAATTAAAATATTTAAAAATACAGGAGCAACATTACTAGTATTTTGTACCTTAAAAAAAAATGGTACAACTATTCGTTTTGCCTGAAGCCTTTGCTTTTCCAGAGAACATCTGTCAAAGCAGGCCTTTCAAAACTTGCTTGGCTTTGCATGAGTGATTTATTTGTTAAAGTATTTGCTGAAGGGCTTTCTTGTTCTTTTCTTCCTTTTTCTTCTTTCTTTTCATCTTTAATGGTCTCCTATTAAAGGTTATTGCAGAGTTGGGTTGCTCAGGCTTGTTGGGATTTTCGTTTATGTAATATGGAATGCAATTATCTGCATTAGTTTAAGTCACTGTAATTACTTGCCCAAACGTCTTACAGTAAAAGTAAATTATACAATTTTACCAGAGGTGTATATGCCAGATGTCCTTGACAATATTCGGCAACTTAACATGTAGAAAGCCTATTTTTCCTACTAATTAATTGGCATAGTTTAAATTAGTCTTGACATGAATTTACAGATTATGCATTACTTACTTAAATCTCCTAACATCTTGCCACTTACGAAAAGATGAATATAAAGACTGTCTTTTGTTCTAATCATTCATCCAAATATTCAATATTTTATGTGGCAGTTTTATTTTTTTATTATTATTTTTTTTTTTTGTAGAGACAGAGTCTCACTTTATCGCCCTGGTTAGAGTGCCGTGGCGTCACGCTGCTCACAGCAACCTCCAGCTCTTGGGCTTAAGCGATTCTCTTGCCTCAGCCTCCCTAGTAGCTGGGACTACAGGCACCCGCCACAGCGCCTGGCTATTTTTTTGTTTTTGCAGTTCCGCCGAGGCCGGGCTTGAACCCGCCACCTTCGGTATATGGGGCCGGCGCCCTACTCGCTGAACCACAGGAGCCGCCCTATGTGACAGTTTTAAAAGTACCTTAAAAGTAATGTGCATTCTATTTGAGTCCAGTGAATATAGTGCTTTTGCAGTCCGGAGCAAATCAGGTAAAGGCATTTTTGCAAATTAAATAGGTAAAGTTAGCAAGCAATGTATATAAGCTCTAGATTTTAATTAGCTTTAAACTTTTAGCTTCTACATTAGAAAACATTAGAATTTGAGGTGTGAGTAGTTTATAAAGCAGTTTAATAGCTCATAAAATTATCAAAGGAAAAGTCAGTATTATAAGCACATTTTGATTTAAAAAATTCGTATGATTCATTCTTTTCCCTATTAATAAGTGAGGTTCAGTAGTATACCTCTAAACAACTTTAAAAGGAAAAAAGTGAAAAAAGCACATTTTTGTTTTGATAACTGCTATAGTTAGAAATTTCTATGAGAATTAGTTGAAGTTTATGATGCCACTCAGGCACACTTTAATAAACATTACAAGGTATTATATATTAAGAACAGCCTGTAGCCGGGCTTTATGGCGGGCGCCTGTAGTCTCAGCTGCTTGGGAGGCTGAGTCAAGAGAATTGCTTAAGCCCAAGAGTTTGAGCTTGTTGTGAGCTGTGATGCCCCGGCACTCTACCAAGTGTGGCATATAGAGACTCTATCTGAAAAAAAAAAAAGAACAGCCTAAAAATATCTGCTTAATTCTTTAAGATTATTGTTGAAATTTATTTAGTTTAAGGCTTGGAGAATTTCACAGAATTATAAAATTCATAAATATTTTATCAAAAAATGCATACTGAGCCCATGAATCAAGTATATATACACACACACATATATATATACACCATGAATCAAGTATATATACACAATATATACATATTGTGATATTTGCTAAAAATGAAGTTTAACATTGGTGATTATTAAATGATTAAGTATAATCATTTCATCATCTTTATCATAAAAGTAATTTGAATGTAGAATTGCATTAGCAGTTTTTAAAAGCAAACTTTTAAAACAAAATTTGTTAAGTGATAGATCACTGAGTCTTTCAAGTATTAGAAATACAGTGTAATATAAGTATAATATATAAAATTAAGTATAAAATTCTTACATGATATTAGCTGGTATTCTAATCACAATAATTTTAAATCCAAATATTATACTTATATCAGTATTATTATTTTTCTTATCAGAGAATTATCCCTTTTTTTGTTTTTAATTAAAATGATTTCAGATATTCTAGTCATCCTCATTTACACAAGGAAATGTGGATATTTTAAAATAAGCACATTACCCGAAAGAGGGTTCATATTTACAGCATTATACTCAGGGCTTATTTTCTTTTAGTCAAAATTTAAAAAATTTTTACATTTTCTTAGTAATTTTTTAAATTTTACTTACAGTTTTTCTGCTTATTAGCAGTAATGTAGGTTTTCATGGTAAGAAAACCACATCATTAAATCAAATAGACTTCGGAAATGTAGCAAGCCAAAAATGTCATTAGTTTAAAAACCAATTCTATTAGTGTGGTTAAAATTCAAATTTTTGTTGACAAATGTCACATAGTTTGTGGCATCAGTTCATCAACTACTTTCTGAATTTTTGTCTACTTTTATGGAAGGTGAAGTAGAGGATACTATTATGTCTATGATAAATCTCACTACATTGCATCTGTCTACATAAATCAGAATAGTAGTGTATTCATACTGACCAATAACCGCATTCATCAATAATTTGATGAATACTTCAACTTAAAACCTTCTTGTATATGCATCTACTTCATTCCCATTTAATCAGCGTGGATGCAGTTTTTCTTAACTGTTGTTAACTAAGTATTCCAGGTTTAGACTATTTAAAATATTTTATGCCCCTCACTGTGCTAATTTTGATCTACTGAACTACAGATTTTCTTTTTGGCTTGGTTTTAATCAGTCATTTTCGTAAAATTTGTCACATGAAGCATTGTAGCTGTCTTCTAGATAGTGTGGTGTGTTACTGCCTTCTAGATAGGGTGGCTCTGGTAAATTTTTTATAAGATTATTCAGGCTTTATTTTAATTTGTTCTTACCCCTTTACTTTGCATAAGTGTGATAAATTTTTATTTAAAAATTATAAATCTATTCTGAGTATTGTGTAGGTTGCCGTCAGGTGTTTGCAACAATGAATAAGATTAAGACATTGTCCTCAGTACTTAAGTGGGAATTTAATAATTTGAGAATTAAGTCTACTTTTATAAACAATTTCCCCATTTCCTGTAGAAATTAAAAAATATTTGTACAGTAAGAGTGACACACTGTGGCAAGAGAGGGGTACTTCAGTTGCTGACTGTTTTTGAAAGAAAAATGTCCTTAGAGTGATAATGGAAAAATATCCTCCATTAAATATTTTTAGTGGAAGAGATATTGATCAGGACAATATTGATGGCTTTCTTGTGTAATTATCCCACAAGTAGCAGTTACATTTTACTTTGCTTCCCCTTGATTAAAAAAATAGCTTTATCATTTTTTGAAAGTGATTTCTTTTGTGTAAAATTGAAAGAGCACGTGTATGAACAAAATTAGTAATGTGTTCTTCAGAAAACAGTAATGTCTGAATTTTTCTTTTGTTAAATTAACAGCTATTGATAATACATGCCTAGATCCATAATTGCAGCTGTTATAACTGTCTATGAAGGAACTGACCTACTTGTACTACTCAGAGTGTTGTTAACTCATATGCAAAAGTCAGAATAAATGCTTAATTTAATCCCTGTATTTCCCAGCTCTCAAAATAATAATTGGCCATTCCCACCTTTTAAATATTTCTTGGTGTTTCCAAATGACCATAATCAATTTATGCTTTAAAAAATAAATCAAAGGAAGGGAAAAAAATTTTTTTTTTTTTGAGACAGAGCCTCAAGCTGTCACCCTGGATAGAGTGTCATGGCATCACAGCTCATAGCAACCTCCAATTCCTGGGCTCAAGCGAGTCTCCTGCCTCTGCCTCCCAAGTAGCTGGGACTACAGGTGCCCACAACAACGCCCGGCCATCTTTTGGTTGCAGCCGTCATTGTTGTTTGGCGGGTCCTGGGTCTGGATTCGAACCCGCCAGCTCAGGTGTACGTGGCTGGCGCCTCAGCCCATTGAGCCACAGGCGCCAAGCCTGGAAAAATTTTTTTTTTTTTAATAAATAAAAAGAAGCTAGGCGTATTGACTCACTCCTATAACCCTAGCATTCTAGGAGCGGGGAGGCAGGAGGATCCCTTGAGCTCAAGACACCTGGAGCAAGATCACATCACTTCTAAAAATAGAAAAATAGGGTGGCACCCGGGGCTCAGTGAGTAGGGCACTGGCCACACATACCAAGGGTGGTGGGTTCAAACCCAGCCCCAGCCAAACTGCAACAAGAAATAGCCAGGCATTGTGGCAGTTGCCTGTAGTCCCAGCCACTCAGGAGGCTGAGGCAGGAGAATTGCTTAAACCCAAGAGCTGGAGGTTGCTGTGAGCTGTGTGACGCCACAGCACTCTACTGAGGGCGACAAAGCAAGACTCTACAAAAAAAAAAAGGCAGCACCTGTGGCTCAGCGACCTGGATGCCAGCCCCATATGCCAAGGGTGGCAGGTTCAAACCTGACCCTGGCCAAACTGCAACAAAAAAATAGCCAGGCATTGTGGCGGGTGCCTGTAGTCTCAGCCACCTGGGAGGTTGAGGCAAGATAATCACCTAAGCCCAAGAGCTGGAGGTTGCTGTGAGCTGTGATTTTACAGTACTCTACCAAGGGCGCCAAAATGAGATTCTGTTCTTGGTTTTTTGTTTTTTTTGTTTTGTGTGTGTGTGTGTGTGCGTGTGTGTGTGTGTGTGTAGAGACAGTCTCTCTCCGTCGCCGTCGGTACAGTACCATGGCGTCACACGGCCTGCAGCAACCTCCAACTCCTGGGCTTAGGAAATTCTGCCTCAGCCTCCCAAGTAGCTGGGACTACAGCCGCCCACCACAACGCCCAGCTATTTTTCTGTTTTCGCAGTTGAGCCGAGGCTGGGTTTGAACCCCACTACCTTCGGTATATGGGGCACCCTCCTTGATGAGCCACAGGCACCACCTGAGACTCTGTCTCTTTAAAAAAAATAAATAAATAAAAATAAAAATAGAAAAATAAGCCCTGCATGTGTTGGGTGCCTATAGTTGCAACTACTCAAGAGGCTGAGGCAGGAAGATTATTTGAACCCGGGAGTTTGAGGTTGCTGTGAGCTAGGCTTATGACACCACAGCATGCTAGCCTGGGCCACAGAGTCTTGTCTCAAAAAATAAATAAAAATAAAATGAAATTTTAAATTTATATATTTGGATACATAAGTGTTTTTGAGATTTGTGACTTCTAATTGTTTTATCTTTTAGAAAGTTTCACATGATAGAAATCTTATGTTCAGGAAGCTGTGATAATTACACATCAGATATGCTAATTTCACCCCATATGATCTGTTACATAATACAGCTTTTGAAAATATTTAAAGATTAGTACTATGTTATTTTAAGTAAAACAAAAAAAAAATTCAAACTTGAAATTCTTTTTTTTGAGACAGTCTCACTATGTCACCCGAGGTAGAGCACCTTGGAGGCACAGCTCACAGCAACCTCAAACTCTTGGGCATAAGCAAGTCTCTTTCCTCAGCCTCCAGTGGAGCTGGGACTGTAGGCGCCTGCCACAATGCCTAGCTGTTTGTTGGTTGGAGTTGTCATTGTTGTTTAGCAGATCTGGGCCAGGTTTGAGCCCACCAGCCTCGGTGTATGTGTTTGGCACCCTACTAACTGAGTTGAGGGCACCAAGCTTAAACTTGAAATTTCTTTTTAAAGATCAGCTTGATTTTCTTAATAATGGTAATTAAATTACGTATATGAGGAATATTTTTCGTGCGTATTTATTTATCTATTTGTCAGAGAATAAAGGTTTTACATATATATGTATATAGTAAGTGACTCTTCTCAAACTTTTTATTTTTTTTCAGGCAGAATCTCACTCTGTTGCCTTGGGTAGAATGTATGGTGTCATTGTAGCTCACAGCAAACCTCCTGAGTTCAAACCTTCTCTTGTTTCACTCTACTGATTAGCTAGAACTACAGACTCTGGCCAGAATGCCTGGCTAGTTTTTCTATTTTTAGTATAGACATGGTCTCGCTCTTGCTCAGGCTGGTCTAGAACTCCTGAACTCAAGCAATCCAATCCACCCACTGTGGCTTTCCAGAGCGCTAGAATTACAGGTGTGAGCTACCAGGCCTAGTCCATGGACTTTTCCTCTTACTCAGCTTTGTAACCTTGAAAATTGGACCTTATTTATTTGATTATTCTAGAATTGGTAGACTAATATTGTAATTGTTTAAAGATTTAATACACTTCTAAATAAAAGGCATCTGGTAATTCCTGGTTAATTCCAGATTAATCTTTTTGGTTTTCTTTCACATATACTAACAATACTAAGCATGAGATTGGCTTTTTGGCCTATAATTTTTTGGTTCTATTTAAAAATAAAAATATTTTAATTAAAAGTTCTAATAGAACCCCCCCAAAACACACATTCTTATCTATAGTGCTTATACAGAGCTCTTTTCCCTGAAAAAGGCAAGGTGAGGAGTAGCACTGATTATGAATGTTGTCCTTGTAAAGAAATACTTAGTACTTAGTACAGTGCCATTTTGTGAAGTTCTAAGTTTTTTGTTTTAGGGTGTTTTAAAATCCTTCTGCACATTAGTAACGTGGCTTTGGAATAGATCGGACATTTTTTATCTTACCAAGATAAATATGAAAATATTATTGTTATGAACTACATTTTTATGAAATTATCTTAGCAGTTCCTGGAAGTACTAAATTTCTATTCTAAGGCTTCTCTCTGAATTTAGAAATACTATGATCATAGAGATTATCTAGAGTTGTTAATGTGATTCATGTTATAACTTGGAAGAACATGCTAGATAGGATGGCCTGAATCTATGTGTGGTATTATCCTAACACATGGTTTTATTTTAGTTTCCTTATTCAGTTGTGGATTATGGGATTTTTGTTTATGTCCAACAAATATTCAAACAACTTTTGGGCTATCATATCTTTTTCAATGAAAATATGTAAGGTATATATTTTCATCTATCTGTATGAAAAATTCTAATTCTTCTACAGCTTTAACATATGAAATATTGTCTCCTTTTGAAAAATAAATTCAAATACATTTTCAAACGAACATTCTGTTGAGTTTTCACCAAAACCATCACTTCTCAGCCTTTTGGCTAAGATCAAGTGTGGAGTTTTCACCAAAACCATTTATACAGGGCAGCGCCTCTGGCTCAATGAGTAGGGTGCCGGCTCCATATACCAAGGGTGGTGGGTTCAAACCCGGCCCCGGTCAAACCGCAACAACAACAAAATAGCCGGGCTTTGTGGCTGGTGCCTGTAGTCCCAGCTGCCCAGGAAGCTGAGGCAAGAGAATCACCTAATCTCAGGAGTTGGAGGTTGCTGTGAGCTGTGATTTCACAGCACTACCGAGGGTGAGAAAGTGAGACTCTGTCTCCAAAACCATTTATACAAATACATTGAAATTGGTTTTTAAAGTTTTATCTAATTATTGCATTGGTTGTAGTTAACTTTTGATTCATGTACTGTTTTTCTAAATAATAGTATAGGGGTAAAATATCAAGGGATGAAAGTTTTTAAAACTTAAGTGGCTGCACTTAATGATAAATACAGGAAAATATGTTTAAGGAACATTAATCTTAATATGTAATAGTCATGGCTGGGCGCCTGTGGCTCAAGGGGCTAAGGCGCCAGTCACATACACCTGAGCTGGCGGGTTTGGGCCCGCCAAACAACAACGGCTGCAACCAAAAAAAGGCTGGGCGTTGTTGCGGGCGCCCTGTAGACCCAGCTACTTGGGAGGCGGAGGCAGGAGACTCGATTGAGCCCAGGAATTGGAGGTTGCTGTGAGCAGTGATGCCATAGCACTCTATCCAGGGTGACAGCTTGAGGCTCTTGAGGCCATTTCTTGGTTGCAGCCATCATTGTTGTTTGGCAGGCCCGGGCTGGATTCGAACCCGCCAGCTCAGATGTATGTGGCTGGCGCCTTAGCCCATTGAGCCACAGGCGCTGAGCCGAAATATTTTACTTTTACGTAATGAGTTTGAAGCGACAGAATGCGTTCACAGTAAAACATGGGAATTCAATGTGGATATGAAGAATCAGATTTTCGTAGCACTTGATTAAACTCATTTGTAATACTTTATTATTATTTTTTTTAATATGTAATGGGCACCGAGCCCATTTGTAATACTTTAAATTACCAAACCTTTTTTCCTCATAAAGAAAGAAATTGAGTTGGCATTTCTGCTTACTCATCTGAACTGTGAAATTACTCTTCTTCTCATGTCATAGTTCACAAAGATGTCCAAAACTAATGGCTTATCAGAAGATTTGATATGGAACTGTAAAACACTGATCCAAGAAAGGGATGTAGTTATCAGGCTTATGAACAAATGTGAAGACATTTCAAATAAACTGACCAAACAAGTCACCATGCTCACTGGAAATGGAAGTGGATGGAACGTAGAACAACCGTCCATTCTAAACCAAAGGTAACATCGTGGAACACGCTTTTTCATTATTTTATCTCAGTTGTATAAGTTCTCTGTACTTATTTCTGTATTGTGCCTAAAAAGTGATACAGCAGCTAATGTTAGAAGAGCACCCCGAGGTTTTCTATAAATGCACGTATGTGGTGTATGAATTGTTGTTTTTCATAGATTTCTTCCTCCACCCCTGAAATCTAGGTATTTTATTCTTTCATAAAATTATAAATTATAGGGGGCAAATCGCACAATCTGATATAACTTGTGTCTTCTTTGTTTGATAAAAGACAATTTCATATATAATCACAGAAACTGAACGGTGGTTTTTAGCTCCCCAAATAAAATTCAGTGCTTCAGAAAATGTCAGCTGCTTCATTTCATCTGTGTAAAAATTTCTGTCTTAGCCCATTTTCAGTAAAATGCAGTGTGATGAAATGTTTTCAATGCTTTGAAAAGTCCAGATCTTTTTTTTTTTTTTTTTTTTTTGAGACAGAGCCTCAAGCTGTCACCCTGGGTAGAGTGCTATGGCATCACAGCTCACAGCAACCTCCAATTCCTGGGCTCAAGCGAGTCTCTTGCCTCCGCCTCCCAAGTAGCTGGCACTACAGGCATCCGCCACAAC
>CAUYON010201067.1:0-15911 GCA_963573935.1 Arctocebus calabarensis | reverse complement strand
TTTTAATAATTTTATTGAATCATAATTATGTACATTGGTGCAATCACAAGGCACGATTCATATACATTCAGAAATATTTTGATCATACTGTTACAGATATCCTTCATGGCATTTCCTTGATTTTTATATATCTATCCCATTATTTAAAAATTGCATTTCTTAGGTTTTCTGCCATCATGTTTTGAGAGTTTGTGACATAGTCCAAATATAATATCTCTTTCAAATATGTGGTTTCCAAGTGTTTTCTCCCAGTCTGTAGCTTGAATCTTCATTTTCTTTACAGGGTCTTTCATGAAACAGATATTTTAATTTTGATAAAATCAAACAATCTTTTTTCTCCTTTATGGATTTTGCTTTTGGTGGCATGTCTCAGAATCCTTCACTAGGCACTAGGTCTTATAGACCTTTTCCTATTATTGTCTTCCAAGAGTTATAAAATCTACACTTAACATTTAACTCTATGATACATTTTAAGTTAATTATTATATGTCATAAAGTTTAAATCAAGCTTCAGTGTTCTTAACTATAGATGTTCAACTGCTCTAGCACATTTATGAATAAGACTACTTTTTCTGTATTGCATTTTTTTATACCTTTTTTCAAAAATTACGTGTTTATACAGGCAGTCCTCAGGTTATAAATGTCCTAACTTACAGCATATGTTCTTATGAATGGACTTAGAAATATCCCCATATGGATAATTTATAACTAAATAATTACATTAATAATATAGGAACTAGTATCTTTCACGCATACAAACAAATCCACAGGGTGTGTGTGGTTCCTTGGTGCAGCCTCTGTACTCTAGACACTTGTCTCCAGTCAGGAGGGTTCAACCTGTGGCCTCACATGCTAATTTTATGAGGACATCTTATGCTCATCTGTGATGTTGAACATCATGAAAAGTACGCACAGACCTTTTTATTTGCTAATCAGCTTTCATTAGTGTCTGCATATTTAATGTGTTGCCCCAAATAACTCTTATTCTTCTGATGTGTGGCAGAGGGAGCAAAAAAGGTTGAGCACCCTGCACAGGGTCACTTATGCGTGCCAACACTTTCATCTTAACCTTCTTACTCCATTTCATGAGTCCGTGTTTACCCTGAAGACCATTCCTCCAAAGCAAAAGTCCACTGCACTTCCAGGTGAGCCTGCAATGAACGGTAACATTGTTGCAATGGAAACAAGAGTAGAAATAATTAAGCCTTCAAGAAAACACATCATTCAATGGGAAAACAAAGGCTTCAGCTGTTCAACTACTGGAAAAATTATAAAGGATGAAGTGAGAATAATGTCACATGTGATAGGCAGTGATGCCATGAAAGCATCGGTTATTATTAATCGGCATAGTGGATTAAGCACTGAAATGGAAAGGTTATTATTTATTTGATAAGAAAGTCAAAATAAGCACAGAATTCCTTTAAGCTAGAGCTGATGCAACATTACGTAAGTGTTAACTTTTAACATTCTTTTTGAAATTAACATTTTCTACTATCTAAACTGTATATATGAGTTTATTTTTATGCCCTATTTGTTTAAATCAAAGCAAACAGCACAGTTTCTGTGAATTATTACAGTCAGAGGTAGTACTATTATTATTACAGTACTACACTGTATTATTATTAGCACTCATGAGCCATTATACCATTGTTATTGTTGTTATTGTTACTGTATATGAACTGTTCATTTTAGAATAATCATTTCTACATCCACCAAAACAAGTCTGGAATTATGATAGGAATTGCATGAAACTGAACACATTTTGTGTGTTCTTTTGAGAAGATTTGAAAACTTCACTGAGTTAAGTCTTCTAATCCATGAACATAGTATACCTCTTTATTTATTTAGATTTATTTAAATTTTTAAAAACAGTTTTCCATTAGAATCATATAGTTTTTACATACAATTTTTATGCATATTTTGTTGGATTAACACTGGGATATTTAGTAATCTTTCAGTTATTAGAAATAGTATTGTTAATTTTTTTAATTTCTGAGTATTAATAGGGTGTCCATAAAGTTCAGTATTTTAAATTGCACATAAACTTTATGGATACCCTGTATTATATTATAGCAGCACAATTCACAATTGCAAGGATGTGGAAGTAACACAAGGGCTCACTAATACATGAATAGATTAGTGAAATATGGTATATGTACTTTATGGAGTACTACTCAGCGGTAAAGAAAAATGGCTACTTAGTATCTTGGAGGGAAGATCTTAGAGGGAAGATATTAGGTAGCCATTTTTCTTTAGAGAAACTTGGGGGAAACAGGAGAACACTCTTCTATGTGAAACGTCATAGAAATGTAGAAACAAACACATGTACTCAATACCCATTTGGAAATGATCAATCAACACTTAAGCACACATATGCAAGTAAATGTCAATGTAATTTTATTTTCACAACTTCATTGCTAATATATAGAAATACAATTAATTTTTGTATGTTGATCTCATATCAGGTGCAATGTTGAAATCACTTATTACTTCTAATAGTTTTTGCAGATAATCTAAGATTTTGTTTGTAGATCATCATGTCATCTGCAAATAAAATCAGTTTTATTTCATTGTTTGGGATCTATATGCCTTATTTCTCTTGTTCTTTCCTTATTTCTCTAGCTAAAGTGTCCAGTAATACGTTGAACAGTTATAATGAGGGTGGATTTCCTTTTCTAGTTCTTACTCAGAGGGACAAAGTGTGCAATCTTTCATCATTTAAGAATGAAGTTTAGCATTGGTTTTTGTGTGTTCTTTAGTGAATAAGGGAGTTCATTATTACTAGTTTTCTGGAATGTTTTTCTAAGGTTTATGAGTTTGTTTTATTTTTTTCAAATGCTTTTCATATAACACTTGATATAATCATATGATTTTTCTTCTATACTCATTTGCATTAGTTACATTGACTAATTTTCAAGTATTGAGTAAATCTTCCATCTCTGAAATGAGAATCACTTTGCAATGGTAGTTAGTTCTTTTAATATGTTGTAAAATTCTATTTGCTAATATTTTGTTAAGAATTTTTTACATCTATATTTATGAGGTATATTGGTTTGCAGGCTTCTTTTTTGAAGAAGATAATGTCTTCTTTTTTATAACTGAAAAGAGACATAGATAAATCCACAATTATACTTGAAGAATTCAACACTGCTCACTCATCAATTATACTTAAAGAATTCCTATATAATTTCCTTCAAGGAAATCAGTACAGTATAATCATTTAGATTAGTTGAATTATATTTCCTTACCTTTGTCTCATTTTTGGCATCAAGATCACCTTGATGAATGGGAACTACTGTCTCTTCTTCTATTTTGTGCAAAATTTGTGTTAATTGTTTATGCTTTCAGTAGAATTCTCCAGTGATGTCATTTGGGCTTTAAAATTTCTTTTTTGGAAGGTTCTAAATTATTGATTCAATTTTCTTAGCAGTTATTAGACTATTCAAAAAATTGTGTTTATATTGGGAGAGTTGGAATCGTTTTATTTTTTAATGAAACATTATATTTTATGTGCTTTGTTATATTTATATGTACAGAATTTTCTTTATTTTCACTAATTATACCTTTGCTGCTTTCAGAATCTGTGGTGATATGCCTTGTTTTATTACTGAGAATAGTAGTTTGTGTCTTCTCTCTGGTTTTCTTTGCCAGCTTTGGTCATGGTATATCAATGTTATTATTTTAAAGAATTAATTTTTTACTTCATAAGTTTCTCTACATGTCTGCTGTAATGTGCTTTCTGTGATGGTTTTCTGATTTCAATTGCATTAATTTCTAATCTCTTCTTTATTACTTTCTTCCTTCTGCTTGCTTTCGGTTTATTGTACCCTTTTTCTCCCAGTTTCTTGACTTGGATCTTAGCTTATTGATTTAAGATTTTGTCTTCTGTAATACAATTCTCAGGGTTACAAATATTCCACTTACTACCACTTGAACTGCATGCAAACATTCTTGATGTGCTGTATTTTCATTTTCATTCAGCTCATTGTATTATTTAATTTTCTTTGAGACTTATCGTTGATGTGTAAGGATTATCTAGTAGTATATCATTTCATTTCTGAGTGGTTGTGCATTCTCCTGATTGATTATACTTGAAGAATTCAACACTGCTCACTCATCAATTGACAAAACAACTAGTTAGAAAATCAACAAGGAAATATAATTCAACTAATCTAAATGATTATACTGTACTGATTTCCTTGAAGAAATTATGTAGGAATTCTCTAAGTATAATTGATGAGTGAGCAGTGTTGAATTCTTCAAGTATAATTGTGGATTTATCTATGTCTCTTTTCTATTATAATGCTGTATGCTTCACATTATTCTGTAATTCTTTTGTTTGGTGCTTACACATTTAAGTATTTTGTCTTCTTGGTGAATTGACATTTTTAATGATTATTGAATGTCCCTTTCTGTATCTGGTAATCTGGTAATATTTTTGATGTCTATTTTATCTTCTCTTAGTATAACTGCTCTTGCAATCTTTAGGTGCATGTTTTCTTGATTTTTTTCAACCTTTTATTATTCAATGAATCTAAATGATTATACTGTACTGATTTCCTTGAAGAAATCATATAGTTGGGCCATGTTTATTGTTTGTTTTTTATTTTTTTTATTTTTATAGCCTTTTGTATAAACATAAGTTTTAATTTCTCTGTTATAAATACCCAGAAGTGCAATTGCTTGGTCACAGAGCAGTTGCACATTAAGTTTTTTAAAAAACTGCTAAAATATTTTCCAGGATGACTATAATATTTTGCATTCCCATGAGCAATGATGAGTGGCATATAATTTCTCCACATCCTTGACAGCATGCTTGTCTGTCATCATTTTTTATTTTAGCCATTATATTATGTGTGTAGTTTGTTTTTTAAATCTATTTTGTCATTCTTTTTTAATTGTTTCAGATAATTTATATTTAATTGAATGATGAATTTGTTTTGTTTTCTGTTTGTTCTCTCTGTTTTTTAAATTTCTTTAAGTTTTACTGCCTTCACATGGGTTCTATATTATTTATTAGATTTTAATTTTAATGTACCTGTGGTGTTTGCATGTGTATCCCTTTTAAAGTGCTATTAATGGTCACTCTAAACATAACTCTCTTTCTCTCTTACCCATATATATATAGAATTTTATCACAGTCCATCAGCATTTTGCCATTCTGAGTGACGAGTAACCTTCATTTACTTATGTAATTATCTTAAATATTTTCTGTATATTTGCTTCAATTCCCATATGTAATTTAGAAAATTCAGAGGAGAGGGTAAGTGTATTGTTATATTTTAGTATTTTTGCATTAGACGATTATGTATTTTATCATGATCTCTTTATTTAGATAAATGTCTTTAACCAATATTTATAATAGGTACACTGGTGATAAATTTTGTCTTTCTTTATTAGAGAATGTCTTGATTTTCTCTGAATTTCTGAAGGATGTAGAATTGCAGGTTGACAATTCTTTCAGTACTTCAGAACTGTGCCATTTGCTTCTGGTTCTCATAATTTCTGATGAAAAATCTATTGGAAATGAATTATTTCTACCTTATAAGTAATATGCCATTTCTAACTAGAAACTTTAGAAATTTATTTATTTATTTATTTATTTATTTATTTATTTGTTTATTTATTTATTTTTAGCTTGCAGAGTTTAACTATGATATGATTTGGTATATATTTCTTTGTGTTTATCCTGTTCATTATTTGCTGAACTTCTTGAATCTATAGATTTATGTTTATTTGTAAATTTGGAAAATTTTCAGCCATTTTCCCTTCCAGTTCCATGAATATTTGATCTTCTATTATAGTCCAAAACCTAAGGCAGTCTCTCTCTCTCTCTCTCCCTCAAGAGTATATTATTTTCTGTTGTTGAATTAAATACTTTGTGTTGTCCTACACTTGAATTAATTCCTTTGTTCTTCTGTCCTTCCTAGTGTGCTGTTGAGCTCATTCATTGTGTTCTATCATATTTTAGCTAATACCATTTTTTTAAGTCCTATAATTTCCACCTAGTCCATAGCTTCCGTTTTCTTGACAACATTCTATATTTTGTTGATTTCAATTATTACTTGCTCATTAAAATATTTTATCATTGCTGCTCTAAAATCCTTGTCAGATAGTTCTAATATCAATATCTGTGTCATCTTGGTTTTGTTGTCTTACAATTGCCTTTTCTCATTTAATTGGAGGTCTTCCTGGGACTTGGTATGATGAATGACTTTGTGTTGAAATATGGCGGTTCTCCCTCATCATCGTCTGGGAGATGAAGCAGGTGGGGAGGGACACCTTGTTGCTACTATCTGAGGACAGATGTTCCTTCTTTTCACTTGCCCCCTGTGGGCACCACCCTGGTGGAAGGAGAAGTAGCATACTGTGGCCCCTCCTCATGCAGCCTCCCCCAGCACTGAGGGTAGGGAGTGGTCAGGTTAATTCTGGGAGCAAGAATAGAGCAAGTCCTGAATCTTCGCTGAGTATCAGTGGTTCTACTTCAGGGAGAGGGAAAGGGTGCCTTATGAATGGTGGAGCGGAACTCTGAACACCCATGTGTCTTTAATATAGTGATCTTATTAACACTTTAGGTAATTTATTTTAGGTAAAATAGGATGAAATATAAGTGTTCAAAGGAAGCAAAGGATGGGTAGGCTCCTCCCTATTCACAGGACAGTTAAAACATTCAGAGTCTATTCTCCTAAATTTGCCACCCATAGCCCACCATAATCTGTCTCCAACACAGCTCCCCTGTTCCCCTGTACTTCTCCCTGTCTCTTACCCTGCAGTTACACCAAATCAGTGGTTTATGGGAATTCAACCACACTCAACCGTCACCCCTACAAGCCTTGTTGAAGGACCCCTTTACCAAAGACTCCTGCTCAACTTTCACTCCTCCAAAACTGAGGTCATCATTATCAAACTGTCAGCAAGCCTTGTGGTTCATTGCTAGTATTTTTTCATGTGTATGATTCCTAGTATCCAGATTATCTTAGAAAGCATCTGGGGAAAGTTTGGAAGAGTATGTTGCATAGAAAAAGCACTTTTAATGGCTCTACTTGTGTTCTTTTAGGCCTGTCATTTGAAAGATTGAATGAGGAGAAATTGAAAAAGTCAAATTAATAGGCAATGATTTGGGACACAATAAAATGAGATCATCAGAAACATTACTGGAAAATGACTTTTAAAAATGAAGACATCAATGAAAAGAATGCAAAAGGAAAATTATAAAGTGCTTAAAAAATTAAAAAAAAACCCTCAAGGTTCATTTTCCCATGTAACTGCAAAAAAAAATATTCATTGAAGAATGGAGGTTAATTTATTTTGTTATTTTCACTATTATTTATCTATCAGCAATGTCTGGTCAAAATCTAGTTATCAACAATTCAAAAAACACAGTGTTCCTTTATAATCATATTTTAGGGACTAATTTATATCTCTTCACTTATCAAAAGAGATTCCTAGCACAATGACAGATTGAGCCGTTTCAGTGGGGTTTGTTGTGCTTTATTTTTAGTTTGCCATTCTATAATTTATTATTTATAATTATTTACATCATGTGCAAAAAAAGTCCCACAAGAGTTGCATACTCCAGAATTCTTAAGAAGTCTTTTTTTTTTTTTTTTTGAGACAGAGTCTCACTATGTGGCCCTTGGTAGAGTTCCATGGCATCACAGCTCACAGCAACATCAAACTCTTGGACTTAAGCGATTCTCTTGCCTCAGCCTCCCAAGTAGCTGGCACAGCAGGTGCTCACCACAATGCTCAGTTATTTGTTGCCGTTGTTGTTGTCGTCATTGTTGCTTAGTAGGCCTCAGCTGGGTTCGAACCTGCCAGCCCTGGTGCATGTGGCTAGCACCCTAACCATTGAGCTACAGGTGCTGAGCCAAGAAGACTTTCTTAAGACAGTTAGGCGAAACCTAACTCGGGCTCTGGGAGGCAAAACCTGTTTCATTGGCTTTGCATTTTTCTTTATCCTACAAAGCCTCCAATGTCATTAATGACCTAGGCTTTTTCTAGTTTTCTCTTTTACCCTCAAAAGCACGGGGCTTTTTCCTCCCTGCTGGTTCCTTGATCTCAAAACCAACGCTCTATCTCTAACTTCAGCCCAGCCCTTGTTCCAGGAAGGAAGAAGATAAAAATGACCAGAAAAAAAGAGGTGGCATCTATTCCAGAAAAGGAACCTTTCCCAGAAATTCCCAGCTGACTTACACGTCCATCTCCTTGGCCGTAACTGTGCTGTCCACGCTGCAAAGAGAGGGTGATTTCTTTTTTTTTTTTTTTTTATCTTTATCATTAAATCATAGCTGTGTACAATAGTGCAATCAAGGGGTACAATGTGCTGGTGATTTCTGCTGTAAAGGTGTGAAGAAAAACAGGGCCGGGTCTGTGAGGAAGGGGAGTTTGCCACATGGATCAGCACCCTCCTGGTGTCGGCAGTCAGGAATGCACCTGGTCCCTTTGAGTGTCACGTAAAAGTGCTTTCCGGAGGAGGACGCCTCTGAAAACCCTGGAGCTCAGCAGGCCGGCACCAGGGCTCAGGAAGTCTCGTTGGCCTGGCACACCCTGATGTCTGGATAGCATTTTCCCGTCAGCCACCATAACAAATGTCACAATTCCTATTTGTGTTTTTATGCCGCATTTTGAGTTTAGAAATCTTTCTTTGTATTTTAGGAGTATATAATATGCCCATTATTGATAAAATGTCTAAAGCATTGCTTACTGATTACTAGCCTCAAAGGGCTTCTCTGTAAGCAATTCCATTGACGCCACCCATTCAGCACACCACAGTCTCCCTTTGCACCCACTGTGACATGCAAACACATTTTCTCTACAGAGTATGCATTTTGAGACAACCACAGATCAGACAGAAAGACAAAAACAGAAAACACAATCAACCTTTGCTCTGTTTGAACCACGTCAAGTTTTGTGGCTGCAGCTGATAACCTATCTGCATTAGAAATGTTTCTTTTTGTCAGCACTGTAGGTTTGTTAATTTTTTTTTTTAAAGAGAAAAAATGTTTCTTGACTTAGCCTAGCAAAGCCCTTTTCTAAAAGGCCTATAAATAATTTTGAATTCCTGGTGCTGCCTCGAAATGTAGCTCTTCTGAGCTGCAGTGTAGGCTGTTTCTCTGAAACTGGAGTAGTCATTCAAAAATAGTTTCACTCAATTTAACTGCCTATTGAACCCTCTAAATTACAGATATTAAGCCTTTGGTTTCACAACAAACTTAATGAACAGTTCTGACAATCTATAAGCAAGGCCACTGGAAATTCATGGGCCAGATGGAATCACAGATTACACCATTTTCCTACTGGCCTGCAATTTTCTGGCACCTGGATCCACATTCCAGGGATACATATCATGTCTGGTGCGATAGTCCCTGCCCCTAATAACCGAATTTGTGTTCTAGAAAGCTTGATGTAAGCAGAGACATGGCTGCCTTCACTCATGATTCTTGGCAGTATCAAGCTGGAGTTGACCCTACTGATATTTAGAATGCAAGGCGCTCTAAGGAGACTCTGTAGGAGGAAATTCTTCTAAAGTACAAAGGGGACTGTGGAAACAGGCAGGGTAGGACAAGAGTCCTGGAAAGGAGAGAGAGAAATCTAAAATTAGATGGTGCGAGATAGGGAAGAAAAAGACATTGATTATCGAAGGAAGACAAGGAGGCAGTCTGAGAGTCACAATAGCCTCCAAGAATCTCTCAATGACTCGTAGCAAAGTTAGTATCAGGGACACAGATTTTGCTCAAAGTATCCTTTATAGTGATTTTAAAGTGATGTTAAGGGGAGCGTGGCTAATCACTGGGAGAATCCCTTCCACACCCTGTAGCACGGCCAAGTGTCCATGGCCTGTTTAGATATGGGGACAGGATGATGAGAATCAATTTTCCCATTCAGGATGCTCAGAGTGGCAGCCCCTGGGCTGCAGGGTGTTAGAAAGTTCCTCTTTTCTAAGAACACATGTTACTCTTTGCCCCTGTCTTTATATTTTGCATGCAGAAGTCCGACTGTTTATTTATTCATTTACTGTTTACCACCCTGTCTTTAGTGCTCCTGAGGAAGAGGCTCCTCGGTTAGCCCCCAAAACAGTGACACCTGAGGAACGGCTGTTTGACTGGATGCATCTTCCAGTATCCTTGGGCAGAGTGAATGATTTCTTCTTACGATAATAAGAAAACATTTAAAGCTTAGATTTTCCTTTAAAAAGAGAAGGGCACTCTAAAGATACTCCCAAACAAAATTTCAAATATTCAAACATGCTAAAGGCAGAGAACAGCCCTACGCGCGGTCAGCAGTACCAGCGCTGCCGTGTCCGAAGCAGCTGCGGACGTTATTTGCCTTCAGGGCTTCTTGCTGGGCCCATCAGAGATCTCGGGGAGCTGGTTCATCTGGCAGGAAGCAGGGAGTCTGTCTCCTTGTCACCCTGGGCAGACCGCCTTTGGCAGAAACGGGAAAAGCCATTGGCATCGTACGTTCCACACAGAACCTGTTATTAAAAAACAGCTACAGAACAGAACAGTGTGATAGGGGAGGTGACAGTCCTCTGGACAAGGGACAGGATGAGTGCCTCACTGTACAGATGGGGTGTGGCCCGCCTGGGAGACTTGAGTCCCACGGGGTCCCTGGAGCCACGCCGCCAACCAGGGGTCCCTGCACCCCTCGGAATACAAAAATCTGGCAAATGACACATGAGGCCCATCTTTATAGTTTAACAAATCTAATGAGAATAAGATTTTCATTGTCCACTCACTAATCAAAATAACTAAAAATGAAGTGTTTGGTAAGGGAGAGGGAGCTGATGCCTCTTGCTTCTGACTAAAACGAGGCCACTCAACTCGGTCACATTCATTATCTGACAATGCAATGATTGGCAGAGAGGTGACAGTGATACCCAAATTGTGCTAAGTGTTATGCACTATTTATGCAACGAACTTTGTTTTGGTTTTTCAGTCATCTTTAATGTTTTGTTGAAGAGTGTGAAGAAGAGGTCCTGCTGGGAGAAATGGGACTCTGTCCCAGAGAGGGTGCTCACCAAATATTCCCTCTTCTTGCTGAACATGTCCTGGGCCCCCGACTGTTGGCCAGGGCCGGACCCCTTACCTGTAAAATGTGGGTCAGAGTGACATGCTTCGTTCCCAGCCCAGAGGGTGTAGAGCTCTTATGTATGAAATGCATCTGTTCTCCCCTGTGTAAGGGACTAACGAGCGTCCCAAATGGTTTCAAATGAAGGACGTTCATCTTCCCCCCACCCCACCGGCCTGCCAGCCCTCCTAGCACATAGGGCGCCAGCAGAAGTTAACTCCTGTGCGGCAAACCACGGCGAGTTCTGGCCCCTTCGAACTTTAGTGCACACTAAATTAGCCCGACTACCTGAAGATTTAATTCTTCTGACACAGAACTACCTGACAGGTGCTTTTGAATGACAATTTCATTTACCCCTGACAAAAGCCGGTGGTGGAGCTGTGAAATCTCCACGTTTTGGATTTTGTAGTTGAGGAAAGAGCTGGGACTGTGAACTCTACTCATTCCCCCACAGGTAGGAGAGAGCCACAATTGTGTCCTGGAATCCCGTTCTTTCAGATCTCCTGGCCGCTCACTCCCACTGATCAGGTCACCAGGATGAGCACTTACTGTGCACTAAGATAGCGCAGCGTCCCTCTGCATTCAAACCCGCTGCTCCATGATTTTCCCTTCCTGACTCAACTTTTACTCTGTCAAGCGGTCACCCCCCACCTCTGTCATCAGACTGCATGCACTACCTTTCCTTTCCCAAATCAATAAATCAATAAAATAGCAGAGGATCAGTTTTCTTAACCTCCATCTTAAATTTCTCATCAACTGGGCTCCCTTTGACAAAGGAAGTCCAAAATTGTTTACGGTGGCACTTCCGATGACATGCCTCCCATCAGATGCCAGGAGTCAGATTTGCATATATTTCAAATTATCTGTGGGGATTTTTCTTCTCCTACCCGTCTCCCGCTCTCTTATGTATCTATTTTCTTTTCCTGCAAGTAGGTTGTGTCTTGCCAGAAAGGTTAACTGTGAAAGTCAGCGGTATCTGGTGGGGAGGCACGTGGCGACGAGGCTGTCCCGCGCTGCTCCCGGACTGATTGAATCCAGGGTGGCAAGGGAGGGGACGGAGACGCCCCGCAAGTTAGTAAATGAAAGTCACGCATTAGAATGCAGCTTGAGGGTCTAATTTAAAAATATAATGCAGGCACCAGCAGAAGCCTTTAAAATATCGGCAGATGTGTTTATGCCACATTTCATACAGAGGACAAGTGGGTTAAAAGGCAAGGGCGATATACCGAACCATGTGACCTCCTTTATATTCCCTAGCACTCCTGCAGCTTTGAAATAGGTTTTATTTAAAGAAACTTTTTACGGCTGTTTTTTTTTTTTTCATCCACTATTACAAAATTACTCGAAATCAACCTCAGAGATAGCTTCTGTCTATTAATTCCCGTCTCCATTTTACATTCACACGTCTCAGCATCCAGTATTTATTTAGAACCTACTATTTTCAGACTGCAAAATGAAAAGCGTTACCTTCATGGGGAAAAAATGAAAACATTGCAGGGAGGCTGGTTGGAACTTACTGTCCTGTTTGAACCTCGCAGCTTTTTCTGTAGCTCCAGGGGATCATTTCTTAGACACACACTTTCACTTTCCTGTGAGGCTGTGAGGAGGCGATGGTGGGCCTGGGGCAATCCTTCTCTCTCTTCCAGCCTTAATCCCCCCCCCCCAGGGGTATTTTATCAGGTTCTCCATTTCTGAGTCTGTTTCTCCTTTTCCTGAGCCTCCTATTTTTAAGTCAGTAACAAGGAGGAGTTCAAATGCCAAGCAAAGTGCTGACACAAGCATCCTGCTCTCTGGAGACGAACTGGGGAGATTTATCAATTCCGGAGGATTTTGCGATGCTCGGGTGAGGAAAGTGTTTCGAAAGCTGCCGAGTTTGTAACACTGAGATAAAAGAATTGCCAGCCTCTTTACCGTAGAGTGCAATTCCCGCTGACCAAAGGGGAAAACTCAGAGATGCAAATGCTGTTGACCTGAGGATTCAGGGGAATCACAGCACCCCTCAGACTCATTACTTTCAACTTGCCATGAGATTTTCTTTCTGAGAGCTTTACAGCAAGCGGCATCTTGAGGGATTTTGCCCCAGGACAAACCCAGCCGGGTGTGATGTTCATTAGAAATCTAAAACTGCCATTCACATATTTTGGAGGCAGCTGAAAGTGAAAATTCATTTTGAAAATGTTTTTTTCTCATAAACTCTAGCGTCTTAAGTGTAAGACCCACCCTCAAAAGGAATTAGCAAAGTAGCTAGAAAAACCCTGAATCTAATTCTTAACAAAATGTTGGTTCAGTCTGTGACAAGTCTAAGAAAATAATATGCTATTACAGAAAAAAAGGAAAAGTACTTCGAAAATTTGAGCCAGCCTTATTCTACGACTAGCTGTGAGACTGGCCTCGCCTTAAGTGTGAGCGACTCTGGGTTTTCGCAGTTTGAAGAGGAAGCTGAGAGCAGAGAAGCCCTAGGACTGGATGCTCAGAGCTGGAAGCCCGGAGGTAGGACCAGACGTTTCATCCCCCTGTTCCCCGGCTCCTTTCCTACACTATATTGAGACCTATCATTGCTGGAGTTCTGTTTTCAGTTTTATCTTTAGTGCAAAGCATTTCTTGAAGCTTGCTGTAGCCTGAAGAAGAGTGGTTCTTTCACGCTATCAAGTCCATTCAGATCTTTCGCCCTTGGCTTGCTTGGAGGTCAATATCTCCCTTGGAAGACACGCAACAAGTGCATGTCTGTAGAGCGGGAGAGACTTACTTATTTTGCACAGGTTTTTGCATCTGTAGAGGTGCAAGTAACAAATGTTTGAGCTTCCTCAAATGGTCACATAATAAATGCTTTAATAATTGGACTTGGCTTGTCCAATTTATTTAAAAACATGAATCTGAGAATATAGCTACTCTGGAAGCGAACAGACTTGTCATAGCTCTTCTGAAAGCCCGTATGTGGCGACCTCAACATTTCGTGGAAATCCTGAATATTCAGCACCTGGGGCTTCTAGATTAGGTTTTCTGATGTGTTGAATCAGTCCATCAAGCTACCTGCGTCTCAAAGCGGTTCTTATTGATGTTTATGTAAACTAGAGCCCCACTTTTCTCTTTATTGGATCTTACCACAGGAAGAGAAAATATGCCTCTATTTTTTTAAAGACATATTCCAATACATCCGTCTGTCAAAGATGCAAAATAAATCTCCTTTTTCAAACTTCTGCTGCTAAGAGGGAGAAAATACCTTTTCTTGTATTTGCATGGGAAGAAAGACGTTCCAGGAATGAAGGCAAGAAAAAACAAGTATATAAAATGTGAAAAGGCTTTTCGGAGGACTGTGACCAGTCTGTTCACTCCCATATTAGCTATGAGATGACCTTTAACTGGAACGCATTTGGGTGACAAAGAATATAGGACTGACCACGGGTCTGCATGTAGATTGCTAAGTCAGTCTGACTTGGAAGAGCCACAGAACGTCAGGAAAAGGGTGAACTGATCTTCTTGTCCTTACACACAAGCTATCAGCCAAACAGATTTCCTAAATTGTGTAGACTTCCCAATGTCTCTTTAAGACCAAGACAAAAACAAATTTGCTTTTACTGGTATTTCCTCCTAATCTTTGACAATCAAGTTAAAGATAGATCAAAACAACTGTCATGGGTTGAATTGCATCCCTTCCAAATTCCTGTGCTGAAGTCCTAACCAGGGCAGCCTCCGATTGTGACCTTACTGGGAGGTGGGGTCATTGCATGAGATCACCCTGGGGTTGGGTGTCCCCCTATTCCAATGTGACTGGTGTCAGTAGAAAAAGAAAAATTCTGAGCAAGACACACATAACCAGGACAGCTTACGAAGAGGGGGCTGACATTAGGGTAGTGTTTCTACAAGGGAAGGGACACTGAAGAAGTCAGGAAACCCCCAGGGGCAGGAAAGGGGCGTGACACAGGCCCTCCCCCCCAGCAGCTCTCAGAAGACATCAATCCTGCTGACAGCCTGATTTTGGACTCCCAGTTCCCAGAACTGCGAGACAAGTAATTTGTTTTCTTTTAAGCCACCCAGTTTGAAGTATTTTGTTCACGAGCTCTAACCAACTAATATAACTCCTAAATTTTCTCACTATTTTGGATTTTTTTATTCAATGGAATAAGTTAAACAAACAAACAAAAAAACTAACAGAAACAAGACTGAATGCAGTCCTGGGAAGACAGGATCACTGAAGCGGCCTAGTGAGCGGCATCTCAGGGCAGGTGTGAGGGTCTCTGTGTTTCAGAGACCTGAAATAGATCAGTCGCACGCAGCTTCAGCTTCAGGGCAAGGCAGAGGAAAAGCCCAAAAGCAAAATGGCTCCCACCTTGAGCGAGACACTCGTGGGTGGGATGAAAGTACATTTCAGTTTTCTCTGTAATGTTTCCAGTTTTTCTTCTTCTTTTTGCGCCTGGAGGATCCAGGGCTCCTTCCCCCACAAATTGACTTTGCATCTAGTGTTCAGAACATTTCAGCCTGAAACCGACGCAGTGTTACATCACAGCCCTCCTTCCTGCGGGAGGGGCATCTTGCCCATTCTTACTCAGTCTTTCATTCCATGTATCTTTTCTCTTAGAGAAGAGGACTTTTCTCAGCTCATACTTCAAGTACTACCCTTGGCATGTCAAAAAAAAGGTTTCTTTCTTTCTTTTCTTTCTTTCTTTCTTTTTTTAGACAGAGTCTCACTCACCCTTGGTAGAGTACCCTGGCATCACAGTTCACAGCAATCTCAACCTCTTGGGCATAAGCAATTCTCTTGCCTCAGCCTCCCAAGTAGCTGGGACTATAACAATGCTTGTTGCAGTTATCGTTATTTAGCAGGCCTGGGCTGGGTTCAA
>CAUYON010201066.1:0-17600 GCA_963573935.1 Arctocebus calabarensis | reverse complement strand
CCCCAAAAGGTGTGGCACACACCAAGACCCCACTCCCCTATTTTTTTAATATTTTTGATCCACGTTTGATTGAATCTACAGATGAGGAACACATGGATACAGAGGGCTGACTATACTAGATAACAGAAGAAAAGGAGAATTATAATTTCATAATTAAAATTAAGAACCACATTAGTCATAAAATGAGCTGGAAAAAGATACTTTATGAATTTATGATTAATATCACATTAAGCTGGGATCAAGTGCAACATGGACTAACATGCCTTTCCTGATGTACAAACTTTCTTCTAATTCTCTAATTAGCTCAGGTTAATATATTAGCCAAAGACAAGAAGTAGGAAGGAAAAGAAAATAAATAAATAAAATAAATAAATCATTAGGATATCCTTCCAGCAGACACAGAGCTCAGAGTTTCGGAGCACTGTGGAGGAAGCAAACTTGTATTTCAGTCCTGATCTACCAAAGTGATCTGGTCTAAACCACTAAACTTCTCTGATTCCTACCTCCTTGTCTAGAAGCAAAACATTCAAAATAGACAAATAATATTGCAAATGGCAGCTTCAGCCTATGTTTAAAGGAACTCTTTCACAGAAGTCAATGAGGATAAGAGATGAAAGCCTGGATGTTCAGACTGAAGAGGGTCTCAAAGCCTCCCTCCGAAGTGGCCAGTCACTCCCACCTTCCTTCCACCCACCTCCAACCCCAACACTCCAGGCTCAGAGGAGCATGGTCAATGATCTTGCAGGTGCCTCTCAATGTAAGATTTGAATATTTCATAAAATAGATGTTATGTTCTGTTCCCTTGTGGGCGTGCATGGACATTGACATTAATTAAGAGATCTCAGATATTCCCAGTTTTACATAAAATATTCAAATCTTTCAATCATAAAGAAAGTGGTTCATTTCATTTCAGTTCTCAACTCATTAAAAAGGAGATGCTAAACTGAGAACATTTTCCCATTATACTTTAAAATTCTTTCAATTGCTCTTTTTAACTTAAAATATGCTCATTTTTTTACCTTTTGCCTCTCAGATTGGGTAAAACCAAGTGTTCTGAGGCATATTCAATAAGCTATGGAGTTTTTCTGTAATCTTATTTTAAGGTTGTGATACAAGTATATATAAAATAGGATTTGGCAATATAGGAACATGTACACTGAAGGTCACTGAAAATCAGTGATTACTAATAGATAAGGGGCTGGGGTTGGTGAGATAAGATTGTCATTCCACTATGGCTAAGTGGGGTAATTTGGGGAAAAAAAAGGAAACAGACAATGTCAGATGGAGCCATTCTTGAGTAAAGAGATCAACTACTAAAGGTAACTGAAATATTGCATTTCAGCCCCTGTATCATCCAAAATTATAAACACAAATATAACATACACAATATAAAGAACTTTTACAGATCAATGCAAAAGATAGACAATCTAATACACACTAGCAACCAAAGGGTAATAAGCATGTGAAAAGATGTTCATTCAAAACTCACTCATCATATAGGAAACACAAAGTAACACCACAACTATCACACACCAAATCAAATGGCTCTTAAAAAACACTGAATGTTGATGAAGATAGAGAACTAGTAAAAAATCCATACACTATTGAAGTATAAATTGTTAACCTTGGGGAAACCATTTAACATTATCTTAAAAAACTAAATCTATACCTAAGAATCCAACCTGTGGACTCCCCACAGAATGGCTGATAATGTGGTTGTCCAAAAGACACATATGGGAATGATCATAGCAGAACTATTTTGTAATAGCTAAAAACAGAAGCAACCTAAATGTCCACTGGCAGTAGAATAGATAATTTTTATTTTACCCATACAATGGAATATTTCACAGCAGTGAAAATGAACTGTTATATATAAATACAAAGTGATTTTCACACATATAATTTAGAAAGAAGCCAGCATAAAGATAATATATTCTATGCTTCATTAACATAAAGTTCAAAAATAGGCAAAACACAGGGCAGTGGCCACCTTTGCAGAAAGAGTGCAATGTCTGAGACTGGAGCACCAGGAGGGCCTGGAGGGTGCTAGTAATGTTCTAGTCCTTTATTGCATGTGCTTATACAGATGTGTTCACTTTGTGAATATTGATCTGTACCCTCGGGAATTGTGAGCTTTTCTGATTATACATGGGTCATTACAAAAGTTTTGAAATATACAAAACTCAAAAACATAAAATCTGCATGGCCAGAAACAAATGAAGCTCTCTCAGCAACACCAACGAGTCAAGCAATTTGATATTTGTAGAGGTGAATCAGAAAGGACACTGTTGACTATGTTTCTATGTTAAAATATTATGAAGTGCCTGAGTGTGGAACCTGGCACCTATAATCCTAGCACTGGGGGAGGCAGAGGCAGGTGGACTGCTTGAGCTCAGGAGTTTGAGACCAGCCTGAGTAAGACCCCATCTGTACTGAATATAGAAAAATTAGCCAGGCATTGAGGTGGACGCCTATAGTCCCAGCTACTCAGGAGTCTGAAACAAGAGGATCATTTCAGCCTAGGAGTTTGAGGTAGCTGTGAGCTACGATGCCAAGCACTCTAGCCTGAGGCAACGGAGTGAAACTCTGTCTCAAAAAAATAAACAAATAAATAAATAAATAATTAGAAGTTATGTTTTTTAAATTTTATTTCTGGAGAATTTCAGTTAGAAGCTTATCAGTTAGAACATGTGTCCAGGAACAAAAAAGGTAATAAAGGTAATAATACCTTATTTCTTAAGCACTCTATTACATCGGAAATGTTTTCAAAATATTTTATGAAGATTCTTGCATCAATACATGCAGTTATGCCTTCAATGATAATTGTGGCATGTTGTGACTCTGTTTTGTGATTTTCACAGATTAAAACAGCACTATTATAAAAGTACATTCTTTCGGCTATTAATTACACATGCCTTAAATGGAAGCCATTAGCATTTTATAAATAATAAAGAGCAAATACTTGATTTATATAAAGCAGTTCCCTCTGAGATGTTTGGGATACTGTAAACAGTAAAAGACAACAATGAAAACACCATAAAGTTCATTACCACAAATTAAATACAATAAATTAAAGGTCAAAACTGTTAAACTGTTTGAACAGAATTATGCTGTGCTGAGAAACACTCATGTTAAAGAGCTAGATCTAGAAATTTTGGCAAATCATGAAATATTGTAAATCTTGGCTTCCACTTTTATTTTCCTCTATACCTTGTAAAAAACTAGCTAATATTTATAGGCTTTGAAATGGTTTTAAAGAGTTTATTGTATAAGGGATAGTTTTAGGTAATACAATTATAAAATTGGAAAGAATCTTAGAAGTCATCTTGTCAGCCCTTGTTTTACAGGTGAGGAATGAGCAACGTACAGATGCTTCACATGAGTCTGTGAAGGAACTAGAAGAGAATTTCTGGTCTCCTGACTTCTGAGAAAGTACAACTCCTTCTGATGAAATTCCTCCAAAGAATCAGTTACTTTCCCTCCATAAATTCTTTCTTTACCGTCTACCTACTCTGTGATTCAATCCTTTTTTTCCTCCACTTTGTTCTGTGGAGACAACAATACATCATAGTTAAGAGCAAAGACTTCAGGCTCATTTCAGCCAGGATTTAAGCTCAGGCTTCGTCACTTTCCAGTCATTACTCTTAGGCCTTCAATGACTGCTTTGTTCTAGTTTGTCCAAGTCTTTCCAGGTTTTAAAACTCAAGGTCCTGAGTCCTAGAAGCTGCCTCAGTCCCAAATAAATTAGGACAGCAACTTGACAGTCGAGTCTCTTGGCCTAACCTCTTTTATGTAAAAACATAAGACCAAAGGAATAAAGGAATGAAACATTTACTACAAAGCCTAGGCCTGGCCTCAACCAATTAGTACTCATTTCCAAATTTGTCACTTCCTCTTGGGTCTTTTTCCATATTGAATATGCAAATTTGAGAATCCTTTAAAACAGAGATAATATGCAAAGCCAAGAGATGCAATGAGTTCTCTGAGAAAGATGATAAGCAACAGACTCACAGAGAATGGGAACAGCACAGACAGATCAGAGAACACAAAGAAAGGAGTGTCTCAAGTTCATAGCGGTCAACATAATCAAACAAGAAATGAAGGGAATTCCAGGGCCGTGACATGCATGGAAGGACATAGTGATAAATTCTGCTCGAGTCTATAAATATATACGGATTCTATAAAGGATTAAATCAAGAGCAAGAATAAGGAAGTGAGGGTAAAAGATAAATACATATAATATTTTATGTTCTACATGGAATGACTTTAGAAATATGAAGAGTTCCCCCCAAAAGTAAAAAATATCCACAATTACTGCCTCATTGATGCATACAGTACCATTTACAACTTTTTAGGAAAAAATCCCTGAGAAGAATAACACATCGAATAGCAAATATCAAAGTACCTATCTTCTTCTCAGCAATATCTGTTTAAAAGCTTTTCCCTAAGGAATGAGACAGGTATAAAGAAGGTAAAACTGTACTTTAGTCATCATAGAGGACCAGAAATAGAAATCAATGCAGAGTGATGATGGGATTAAAACTGTGGTTGCTATTCCAGCTCCCAGCAACAGACTCAGGTAACCTGGAGTTCAGCTCTAGTGGAATAACCCAAAATAATCCCCATGTGAGGTGGGGAATCAAGGCCAGACTCTCCTAAAAACCACTAGCTAACTGAAAAGGGGTAGAAAATACAACTGCTAACTGCTACTTGAGGCCAGGGCTTCTTAAAAGCTCCATGTTTGAGCCAAGCGCATGGCTCACTCCTGTAATCTCAGCACTTGGGAGGCCAAGGAAGATGGATTGCTTGAGCTCACAGGTTCCAGAAAGCCTGAGCCAGAGTGAGACCTTGTCTCTAAAAAATAGCCGGGCATTGTGGTGGGGGCCTGTAGTCCCAGCTACTTGGGAGGCTGAGGCAAGAGAATCACTTAAGCCCAAGAGTTTGAGTTTGCTATGAGCTGTGCCACCACAGCTCTTTACTGAGGGCAACAAAATGAGACTCTATCTTAAGAAAAAAAAAAAAAAACTCCATATTTGGAGAGGCAGAGGAGACAGACTTATCTCACCACCAAGACCTAGCCACACTAGCCACTGACTTAGAAACAAGATTTGAAACATCATCAATATACAGGGGCAGGAGTCCCCAGGAACCAATGTAAGGCTTACTTCTGAACTGGGAAACCCAGTGACAACTATAATACTATGAATCAGAGTGATAAGCATAAAGTAAATAAAATGTAAAAATACAATAAAACTTTCTATTCCACATAAGATTGAAAAATTTTATAAAATAATTTTAAAATTATAAAACATATGTCCATAACTAACACTAGGACAGATAACCAATAATAATTGGAAAATAATTCACTCCATAGGAAATGAAAACGATAAAAGAATATGAAAAAGAAATTAAATAAGTTGATTAAGACTCTACTAAGACATGGAGGAGAAAATATTTCCAAAAAATTTATGTAAAAATATGAAACAAAGAACCAGATGTAAAATAGGGATGTGAAATAGAACAAATCATAGCTCTTGAAATAAAAATCTATTCTTTAAAAAAAAATGTATAAGTGGATGGCACCTGTGGCTCAGCTAGTAGGGCGCCAGCCCCATATGCCAAGGGTGGCAGGTTCAAACTCAACCCCAGCCGAACTGCAAAAAAACAAAAAAAAACTTATAAGCCCAATACAAAGAGTAAAATCTAGATAGACATAGTGTAAGAGAATCAGTGAATGAGAAAATAACACTAAGCAATTTCCCAGAAGCCAACAAAAAGATAAAGAAAAGAAGATGAAATAATAATAAAAAGATTCAAAGGATAGACTAAAAATTCCAACACATAGGATAAGTTCCAAGGCAAAAAAAAAAGGAAATGGAGGAAAAGGCATCAAGCCACTAATAATTGGGTTTTTAATTTACTACACCAGCTAGCTTTACTTTAGCTTATACACTTACTGTAACCCTAGACTATAAGGTTTAGGAGTGCTGGGATTTTTGACTGCTTTGTTCATTGATGTATCCCCAATGCCTAGAACACTAACTGGAAATTGGTAAATATTTAAAGAGTAATGAATAAATGAATAAAAAACTTAGATCTTAATATAGAGAAAAGACTATCTAGAAAGGGCCTACAATGTTAATAAAAGAACTCCCATAGTGATAAGTGACAGAAGAGAAATAATATCTTAAAACACTTGAGAGAGAAATTAATAAATACAACTTCTAAGTCAGTCTAACTATCATGCAAAAGTGAAAACAAAATCAATACTTTTAGAAATTAAGTCTAAGATATCTTACATGTACTACCAAATACATATACATCTCCAAAAGAGCTGCAAAAGGATAAATTTAAAAGAGACCCCAAAAAACTCTCACACAGGAAATGAGAGCACAAGAAAAAATAGTAAGCACAGACATTAAGAAAGTATGTTTATGAATTTAAAGTTATTACCTACAAACATTTAAAAGAGTAATTAATATGGATTTCTAATGTGGCACTAAAATTTGAAATTCAATAACCAGGAAGGGGGAGGCAAGGCACAAAAGAAAAGACTTTATGGATTAAGGGTCCAGGGTCCTTGTCTTGCTTAAAATAAAGAGGATAAAGAAACTAAGTAACAATTAAAGAAAAATTTAGGGATAGATATTTCCATTAAAATGCAAACTAATGAAGTCCCTTTGGAAAGAAATTTGGAGAACACTTAGGGAAATTAAAGTAGACCTGCAGTTCAATCCTGCAATTCTGCTACGAGGTATATATCCAGAAGACTGAAAATCACTTTACAACAAAGATTTTTGCACTAGAATACTTATTGCAGCTCAATTCATAATTGCCAAGTCATGGAAGCAGCCCAAGTGTTCATCAACCCATGAATGGATCAACAAAATGTGGTATATGTGTACCATGGAATATTATGCAGCCTTAAAAAAAGATGGAGACGTTACCTCTTTTATGTTTACATGAATGGAGCTAGAACATATTCTTCTAAGTGAAGTATCTCAAGAACGGATGAAAAAGTATCCAATGTTCTCAGTACTATTATGAAACCAATACATAATCATGCACACTTTCATATGAAAGATAAAACACAACTATAATCCTGGATGAAACAGGGAAGAAGAGGGAGAGGGGAGAGGAGATGAGAGGAAGGGCAATTGGCAGGACCCTCACCTATAGTGCATATCGCAAGGGTTAAATCTATTAACAGTAGAGTATAAATGTCTTAACACAATAATTAAGTGAGGTGAAGGCTATGTTAACCAGTTTGACATCAGCTTTCCAAATTATATATCAGCACATTGTACCGCATGAATGAATTAATGTACATAGTTATGATTTAATTAAAAAAATTGAGAAAAAAATGTTAAGGATAACTTTTCATTCATTCTTTATGTGGTTTTTGTTTCTAGTCCTTATCTTAAACATTGTTATTGTTATTAAATTTTAAGCCTTTTAAATTCTGTGAAGGCAAAAAGTGGAAACCTAATTAACACATGTTATTGGGTTTAACACATGTAAAAATAATTTAAAAATTTTTTAAAAAGTATCCACATAATAAGTCACATGAAATATCTAAATGTGAAATATCTGAATAATAAAATTATTAAAAATCAACAATAAAGATAGCTTATTAAAAGTGCACTCCTCAATAAAAAAGGAAAAAAAAGAAACTGCAAGAAAATTTAAAAAATAAAAATAAATAAAAAGTGCACTCCTGAAAAACTCATTTATTAAAACATAAATCACTAGCCAACACAACACTAAGAAAGAACAAACTTGAAGAACGATACCAACTGGCTTCAAAAATTACTATTATAAAGTAATAATACTTTCATAAAGTAATAATACTATTATAAAGTAAGCTTACTGCAGCTTTATACTTTATAATAGTATAAAAGTTCTTGGCGAAAGAACAAATAGACCAATGGAATGGAATATAGCCCAGGAAAAGACCACATGAAAAAGGACAACTAATCTTTGACAACAGAGCAAAGTAAAACAATGGAAGAAAGATAATTATTTCAACAAAAGGTGCTGAAACATCTGGATGTCTAGATGCTGACCTTATACCTTCACAAAAAATTAGCTCAAAATGGATCACAAATTTAAAAATAAAAGAGAAAACTATAAAACTCTAGACGATAGTATAGAAAAAATCTAGATGACTTCAGTTTGGCAATGACTTTTTTAGATATAAAACTAAAGGAATAATCCCATGAAAAAATAATCGATAAGCTAGACTTCGTTACAATTAAAATTGTCTGCTCTGTGAAAGACATTGTCCAAAGAATGAGAAAGACTGGGAGAAAACATCTGCAAAAGAACTATGTGATAAAGGACTAGGACTTAAATTATACAAAGAACACTTAACAATAAGAAAATGAACAACCTGATTAAAAACTAGGTCAAAGATCTTAACAGACATTTCACCAGAAAAGATGTACAGACACAATGTGAGCTTATAATAAGATGTTCCACATCATGTATGTCATCAGGGAAATCCAAATTAAAACATAAATGACATACCATAATGCTGGCAGGGATGTAGAGCAACAAAAACTCTCAGTCGGATGGCACCTGTGGTGGCTCAAAGGAGTAGGGCGCCAGCCCCATATGCTGGAGGTGACGGGTTCAAACCCAGCCCCAGTCCAAAACCACAAAAAAATAAAATAAAAATAAATAAATAGTTAAAAAAAAAAAACTCTCAGTCATTGCTGGTGGGAATATAAAATGGAACAGCCAGTCTGGCAGTTTCTGATCAAACTAACCACATGACCATACTTTTATCATATGATCCAACAATCATGCTCGTAAGTATTTACCCACAGAGTTGAAAACTTAGTACACACAAAACCTCATACATGGATATTTATATAGCTTTATCCATAATTCCTAAAACAGAAGCAACCAAGATATGCTTAAGTATGATGAAATGTTATTTAACGAGTAAAAGAAATGGACTATCAACATAGAAGAAACTTAGAATGCTACTACGTGAAAGAAGCCAACCTGAGACAGCTACATATAGCTCTATGACATTCTGGAAAAACAAAACTGTGGAGACAGTAAAAAGATCAGTAGTTCCTAGCAATAAGTAGAAAAGGAGAGATGAACAGGCAGACCACAGAGGATTTTTAGGACAGTGAAAAACACATTGTATAATGGCAGATACATGTCATTATACATTTGTTCAAACCCACAAACTGTCCCAATACTAAACCCTCATTCATGTAAATTATGGATGTTAGGTGATAAGGATATGTCAATACAAGTTCATCAGTTATACCAAATATATCACTCTGATGGGGAGGAAATAAAGGAAAGAAGGAAAGAACATTTTATCATTGACATTGGGGGAGATCATACATGTGTACCAGCAAGAGAAACATGAGAAATCTCTATGTCTTCCTCTTAATTTTGCTATAAACCTAAAACTACCTTTAAAAATAAAGCCTTTTTTAAAAAAAGAGTACATCACAGTGGAAATGATGAAATATTTAGAATTGGGAGTAAATGAAACATAATAAACTATACCTGTGGTAGGCAAAGTAGTATCAAGAAATAAATTAATTGCCTTAAATATATTTATTAAAACAAAATAACAATTATTTAAAATAAGTAAATATTCAACTAACAGACACAAAGCAAAAAAATGTATTAAATTCAAAGAAAGTAGAAGGAAGAAACTGATAAGAGCAAAAATTAATGGAATAGAAAACAACTGCAAACGATGGCACTGCAAAAACTGTCAACAAATCAAAAGCAGGTACCAGAAAGAGAGAGACAGAGATAAAGGGGGGAGGAGAGAGAGGGCAGGAAGGAGAAGGAAGGAAAAAACAAATAAGCAATATTAGGAACAAAAAGCAACACTGAAGATTATCAGAAAAGAAGTCTAGATTTGTTAGGGTGCTGGATGGACCAAACAGACCCAGGTAAGGAAGAGCAGGAAGGAAGGCCCAAATATCCACGCACAAGATGAAGGCCATGTGTCTTATATGGAAGAAGAAATAACAGAGAATAAGGAAAAAAGAACAGTGAGAAAAGCATGAAATACACTAAGAGGAGAATCAAGTGAAGAGCAGCTTGAGCTAACCATACGCTACCTCTTCAAGTATTTTCTTTCTACGTATAAAGCTGGCGTTACATAAAATAAAAGCAATTTAGGATAAAATGACTTGATTATGAACTATTTATACAAGATTAAAATAATATAGCGGAAGGCTGCAAGTGAACTTAATTGTTCTTTTATACATCTGAATAGCTCATTAACAGAAATCAAGGTAGTCGTTAAGAAAGCACAGCCAAATCTTCCTCCACAGAAGAATCCCCAACTACCCACCAAAGGTCTGGCTCCTGATTTCATGGGCTAGAAATGCCTTTTGACACAAAACACTGATTATTTCATTGAATTTTTTATTAACTAAATGTACATAAAAACTACTAATAAACTCAGAGTGTTATATTTACATATGTATTTATTATATTCAACATATTTCTGGGATATATCAAAACAAAGTATGTAAAATTATGAAATCAGTCAAAAACATAAATGCTAGGTTTGTCCTAGAAATTCTTCCAGAAATATTCTTCCTTGGGAACGATCCTTTCCCTGCACAGGGCTCTCAGCCTATGCCCAAAGGCCTTTGTATTTTAACAGAGGAAATACATCAATGCATTGATCCTTCACTTCTAGAGAATATGTATAATAACAGTTATTGGAGAACATTTCTTTGTAAAACAACTTTCCTGGTATCCAAGCCTAAAATCACAAAATACAAGAGACCTACAATTACTCTATTGATTCCTTGGGCCAACAATGCCTATGATACATAGCTCAGGATGTGAAATTGAGCAAAAGTGTATAGAGCCAAGTAAATGATACATAATCTAGCTCTTCTTTAAGAGGACCGAACATCATAACAAAACTTAACAATCTCCCTTAATTATGGATCTATTTATAGATCTCTTTTGATCAGTGTCCCAGTGTTTATAAAATAATCTAAAACTAAGGGACCCAAAAGCTACAAGTCCAACTCTAAGTGCCCTCCTCTCACTGATGCTCCGTAAAGCTGGCAGAGGTGAACTCATTCCCTATTTCCAATACCACTGCTCCCCTGCACTTTCCTTCTTCCTTAGTTTTGCTCATGCTGCTTTCTCCATCTCCTGTTTTCCAAGGAGGTACCAATTCTGACTTTCCATAGAGGAACATACCAAATGCCCCTCTCTACAAAATTTTCTCCCTAGCCTTCATATCAGAAGTCTTCCTTCTTCTCCAAGAATCCCATAACACTTAGGCTCTCTTTTATGATGTCCATCCTTTTAAATCTGGTAGTATGGTTACTTGTGTACATTATCTCCCCTACTACACTGCAAGAGTTGTAAGTATAATATTCCTGCCTGAATTATCCTAATATCCCTCACAGTTCCAAGGAAAATGCTCTAATACAAATGTACAAAACTACTTATAAAACAACAGATATAATAATAAATTAGATATTTTATTTGTAGAACAAAAATATGCAGTTATCCAGAAATAATGTGTCAAAGCTGGGAGTAGCTGCTGACTTCCTGAATGATATTACCTCTGTCCTGGGACCTTAATTTCATAAATATATAGCATTAATTCATAAAGCAAAAATTTAACTGTTAAGTTTAGCCTAAAGCTAGCGCCTTGTAAATTCAGCTAACGGTTTCTCTGTACATAGTTAACTGTAACTTAACTGGGTGAGCAAACAGACCGTAACCCATTCTTGTAGTGATCACTGAGTTTTAGCCAATCACAGGTGGCCAACTATTCAAATCCTGTTCAAACAAGGCAAATGCTGTGGTAACAATCCAGCTGTTTCTGCACCTCATTTGCGTTTTCTGTATATCACTTTGCTTTTTCTGTCCATAAATCCTGTCCAACCACATGACAGCACCAGATTCTCTCTGAAGTTATTCTGGTTGGGAGAGGAAGGCTGCTCAATTCATGAATCATTCTTTTTTTTTTTTCTGCTTTACCTTCCATTTATTTAACAAAGTATTTTTTGAAATCTTAATCATTGTATCGTATCATAATAGTAGGCTGCACCACCTTTGCTATGTAGAAATTTACAAAACTTAATATATAACTTAAAAAATCCAAATACAGTTTTATTTAGCAGTGGTCTTACTCTAATTGTGGCAAAATTTTCCATTTAAATAACAAGCTTGAGGAACTAAAAATGTAGTTGAACACACAAATCCAAAATTCATTAAGTTTTCTTCTCGTTGTTGGAAATGAATCATTTTTTTAGGGCAGCCATAACAAAGTACCACAGACTAAGTGACTGAAACAGTAAGAATTTGTTTTCTCACAATCCTGGGGGATAGAAAGGTTCACTATCAAGATGATGGCAGGCCTGGTTTCTTCGGAGTTCCCTCTACTTGACTTGTAGATGTCCACCTTCTCCCTACGTCTTCATGGGTCTTCTAGAAGTCCGTGTCTGTGTTCAAATTTCTTATTTTAGTGACACTAGTCCTACTGAAATAGGGCCCACCCTAATGATTTAATTTTACTTTAATTACTTATTTAAAAAACCACATCTATAAAAGGCATCACATTCTGTAAGATACTGTGGGATAGGAGTTCAGCATATTAATTTGGGGGGTTTGTTTGTTTGTTTTAGAGACCGATAAGTTGGTTTTTTTTTTTTTTTTGCTCCTGTAGTAATGTATTTTTTTAATTTAATTTTCATTAAATCATAACTATATACATTTCAGGAATACAATATGATAATTTGATATATAATGTGGAATGCTTAAATTAAACAGATTAACATAACCACCACCTCACATATTTTTTGTGGTAAGACAATTCTAATATACTCTTTCTTATTTGTTTGAAATGTACCCTTGCATTGTGTACATTAGGTGAGATCCCACCAAATACCCTCCCTCCACTTGCCCTCCCCTTTTTCACCTCTCTCCTCCTTCTTTCTGGACTATATTTGTGTTTTATCTTTTTTATGAATGTGCAAGTGATTATATATTGGTTTCATAGTAGTATTGAGTACACTGGATACTTTTTTTCCATTCTTGAGATATTTTACTAAAAAGAATATGTTCCAGTTCCATCCAAGTAAAGATACAAAGTCTCCATCATATATGACTGAAAAGTATTCCATGGTATACATATACCATAATTTATTAATCCATTCATGGGTTGATGGGCATTTGGGCTGCTTCCAAGACTTGGCAATTATGAATTGGGCTACAATAAACATTCTGGTGCAAATGTCTTTGTTCTAAAATGATTTTTATTCATCTGGGTAGATACCTAGTAATGGAATTATAGGATCAAACAGTAGGTCAACTTTTAGTTCCTTGAGAATTCTCCATACTTCTTTGCCAAAAGGCTGTATTAGTTTGCAATCCCACCAGCAGTGTAGAAATGCTCCCTTCCCTCCACATCCACGCCAACTTCTGCAGTTTTGGGGGTTTTGTGATCTGGACTAATCTTACTGGAGTTAGGTTTTGATTTGCATTTTTCTGATGATTAAAGATCATGAGCATTTTTTCATGTGTTTGTTGGCCATTTGAAAAGATTCCCTATTTAACAACTGGTGCTGGGAGAAAGGCTAGTGACCTGTAGAAAACTGAAACTGGACCCCTACCTTTCACCACTAACAAAAATTGATTTTCACTAGATAAAAGATTTAAATTTAAGACATGAAACTATAAAAATACTAGAAGAGAGTGCAGGGAAAATGCTTGAAGATATTGGCCTTGGAAAATATTTCATGAGGATGACTCCCCAGCAATTGAAGCAACACCAAAAATACTGTGGCTTGGTGCCCATAGCTCAGTGTTTAGGACACCAGCCACATACACTGGTGCTAGTGGTTCAAATCTGGCCCACGCCTGCTAAAAACAACAATGACAACTGCAACAAAAATTGTGGCAGGCACCTGTAGTCCCAGCTACTTGGGAGGCTGACGCAAGAGAATCGCTTAAGCCCAAGAGTTTGAGGTTGCTGTGAGCTGTGATGCCACGGCACTCTACTAAGGGCGATATAGTGAGAATCTGTCTCAAAATTATAGACATATATATAACTGGGATCAGATCAAGCTAACAAGCTTCTGCACAGCTAAGGGCACCACAAGTAAAGCAACTAGACAGCCTTCAGAATGGGAGAAGATATTTGCAGGTTATGATTCCAACAAAGGTCTGAGAACTAGAATCTATAGAGAACTAAAATCAATCGATAAGAAAAGAACAAACAACCTCATTTCTTAGTGGGCAAGAGACTTGAACGGAAACTTCTCTGAAGATGACAGGCAAATGACCAACAAACTCATGAATCATTCTTTGCTCAATTAAACACCGCTAAAATTTAATTTGTCTAAAGTTTTTCTTTTAATATAACTTATAAAATGTACACAAAAATGTTATATGCTGTACAAATTGAAAATTCAAATCTTTATTATTTAAAGTAGATGTTATCATACTTGTAAGTACCCCACACACAAAAAATACGTCTGCCAACTTATACTAAGGAACTAAGAAATTGATCTCCTTTAATAAGGATTAATTATCAGTTGGGGCAATATGTAGTATATACAGATGAGGAGATAATACTTTAAGAAAGTGAAAGCTCATAATTTTTAAAAATGTAATAATTAAAAGCACAAGTTTCTCAAAATAATCCTCACAATTAAAGAGGAAAAGATCAGGGCATACTCTGTTATAGGAAAAGGAGAAGAAGAAACAAATGACTGAGGCAAGATAAGAGCTGTCACACTTAGAGACGACAGCGAGAGACGGTGAGGCACAGGGCCTGCGGCTCCATCTTAACCGATGGCGGTATTGTGAATACCATAGCCCGGCTCTGTTCCCGGACAAGCCATAAAAATTACAAGCGGACAACTCCCCTGTCCAAAGCTGATCTCCTCTGCTTACAGGAGTCCTAATAAGGTATAGAAACAGGGCTCAACCAATCAGAGGCCGCCCATTGTTCCCAGCCCTAACCTCGTACCCTAACCTCATAAATACCTGACCCGCCCTATAAATCCCTGACCTGGGGCTCTTTTGGGGACCTGCTGCGCCAGGCAACCAAAAGCCCAAGCTAGAGTTTGTATAATAAAAACTCTTTTGTTTTTGATTTGCATTTCTCTAATAATTAGGGATGATGTGAGATACCATCTAACTCCAGTGATAGTATCACTAGCCCTTGTTAGTTATACCACAAGCTGCCCCAGGTATGTGGCTCCTCCTTTAAAAGCCCATGATCCCCATTAGTTGAGGAGATGGATCTGGGCAGGTCTACAATTCTCACAAGACCTCTGTCATTATGAAATTCCTTTCTTCCTTGGCCATCCTCATTGTCTCAATAATCAAATTTTTGTGCTACTAGCAACTAGACATGGACTTACAGCCCCTTGCAGTTTGCGGTTTTGAAACAAGGCCAACTACAGATTGGGTAAAGTAAACATTTGCAATCATCGCAGAGTGTTATATTGTTGCATGTTAAATTGAGGATGTGTACGAAAATACATGCAAAGTGTGGGATTTTTAAGAGGTTCTTAGAGGAGAAAAAGAGACTTAGAGAAGCACAAAGAGTCCAAAAATCTCATAAAAGATTGTAAATTAAGAGTAACGTGTGTGAAGCCCCCCAGGATATAACCATCATGATCATAAAACCTATAAGCTATTATTTTATTGAAGATCTACATTTAGTAATATAGCTGCATTTAGTACAAGTAATCTCAAGTTAAGGGCATCATGTTTGGAAAAGAATAGTAATGTGTTCAAGGTCAAAAAGCTACAGGTGTGAAAGGGTAGCAGAGCCAGGATTTACCCCAGACTCTCCTCAGTCACACAAACCCTTCATTCCAATCACCTTACAACTCGAAAACTCTAGCTCTTAAAGTGGGTACGATGCCTCTCACTATGAAATGAGTGAAAAGAAACTCCCACAAAAAATATGCCATACCTTAAGAATCAGAAACTTTTTTTTTCAATCTGGAGGAATCTCTGCAATGAGGAAAAGAAAGTGAGAGCAGAAAACTATTGATGGTCTTGGTGGCAAAACTGAGCAAAGTGCCCTATTTTTCAGGGAAGGGATGAATTTTCCTGAAAATAACGAGCCCAGATTTACTTTGTGACCAAAGTGCTGGAATCAAACACATTTGGGTCACAAGGTAAATCTGGATTCAAATGAGGATGTTATTATACCCTGCTGGGGCTCAGAACCCATACCCTAAAGACTGGTGCTTTTACATGAGACCTTAGAAGCTGCTTCAGAATCAAGGTCCCTCTAATCTTTTCTTGACCCCACACCCCACCCATCAAGCACAGGGAGAGACTCTATTTATAAACTCCTTATCTGGCCAAGAAAGCTTCTTTCCAAAAGAAGTGCAATTGCCTTAAACCCCCTCCTTAAAGATCTCATAAAATAACCAGGGAAGATCAAGTACTGGACAACTGAAGAGACTTGGTAGTCCTCACTAGTTTAGACAGAATCTCCAACTATTCCTCTGAGAGCAGCCCCCAGAGAGTCCATGGGGGACTTTCCCTGCATGATAAGACAGCTTTTGTTCTTGTGCAGTCCCCCCCCAACCCCACTTCCCATAATTCTGCCTTCCATCTGCCTCTCAGGTCCATATATACCTCTTCAATGAAGAGAGTATTTAAGCATCACCATCTGGCCCCTCTTTGAGTTCATATCGTGTATGACTCCCAGGCAAGACATGTGCATGTTAATACATTTTGTATGCTTTTTCTCCTATTAATCTGCCTTTTGTCAGATGATTTTCAGCAAACCTTCAGAGAACAAAGCGAAAGTTTTCTCTTCATCCCTACAGCCCCCTAGTGCAGGAACAAGCACTAAATACATCATAGCTGGATAAAAGCCTGATGCCTACAAGTAGTTTCCTAACAAAAATGACAGGTCCCAAGCTACATTTCTCCAGTCAGCTATGATCTGGATTATTTACTTAAAATTTATACTTCAGCTTCTTTATTGCAATCATTCCTCAAACTAATAGCAGCACTGCTTTAATATTTGTTTCGAACTAAATATTACAGAAATCAGGAAAGGACAGTAACAGGACTAAAGAATGATATTTGGGTTTGAGTCTGCCACAAATGTAGAAAATGATAGAGTGCAACTGACTGCTGCTAGACTCAGGGAAAAAATGTTTTCTCCTATCAAACCATTTCAGAATCATTTTAAATATATAAAAAAAGTACCAAAATTCTATTTCTCCATGAAATATACTCGGAAATTTTAGAGCGTGACTAATACACTCATGCAACTTATATACTGGCCAATGCTGGGATCAGGAAAACCAAGAGAAGGTGGGTCTCTCTGCACAGTATTCACCCAGAGGAAGTGGTCTCCAGCTAAAGGTAGCTTTGTAATGAAGGAGAAAGATATTGACCAAGGTATGTCAAGAATACAAGAGATAGCTTTTCTCGCAACGGGTTTGCCGCCAGAACACAGGTGTTGTGAAAACCGCCCATACAATCCAAAATGGGGAAGGAAAAGACTCATATCAACATCGTCGTCATTGGACACGTAGATTCGGGCAAGTCCACCACTACTGGCCATCTGATCTACAAATGTGGTGGCA
>CAUYON010201065.1:0-13838 GCA_963573935.1 Arctocebus calabarensis | reverse complement strand
TAAAGCTACAAACATGGTACATCTTCTTAGAATATCCTTTTAATTGAATTTTAGGGGAGACTGTTGCTGTATTAAAGCAGGAATATATTATAATGTAGAATTGAAAATCTAAGATAAAATATCTTTTTTTTTTTTTTTTTTATTATAGAGACAGAGTCTCACTTTGTTGCCCTCGGTAGAGTGCTGTGGCGTCACAGCTCACAGCAACCTCCAGCTCCTGGACTTAAGCGATTCTCTTGCCTCAGCCTCCTGAGTGGCTGGGACTATAGGCGCCCGCCACAACGCCTGGCTGTTTTTCTGTTTTGCAGTTCAGCCAAGGTCAAGTTTGAACCCGCCACCCTCAGTATATGGGGCCGGTGCCCTACTCGATGAGCCACAGGTGCTGCCCTAAGATAAAATATCTTAATTTTAAAATTAAAAAAAGTTGTGTTTTTTTTCTAGTGCTGGCTTCTTCAGGCTGTACCTACTCTAAACCCTCTATCCTACTATCACTTTCTTCAGGAGAAAGAGTGTAAAGAGCATCGGTATAGGTCATGGGGATCTCTGAAGAAGGGTAGGCAGGAGTGGATTACACCTGCATTTGGCGGAGATCACCCTAGAGGAGGACAGTTTCAGGTTCCTTTTCATACAACCAAGGGACACCGTTCTTGTACAGTACAGTGTAAAGTAGTCCTTAATAAGAACAGGGCAAGAGGGCAAGACAGAACAGGAAGACTTATAAGGAGGCTACTGAAGTGAGATGGCCCTGTGGTAGTATTAGGGAAGAGGGAATGAAAAGAGGTATTTATTTATTTATATTTGGAGGCAGTCTCACTCAGTTGCCTGGGATTGAGTGCAATGGTGTCAGAGCTCACAGGACCCTTAAACTCTTGGGCTCAAGAGATCCTCTTGTCAGAGCCTCCCGAGTAGCTGGAACTACAGGTGCCTGCCACAAAACTTGGCTAGTTTTTCTACTTTTAGTAGAGTTAGGGTCTTACTCTTGCTCAGGCTAGTCTCTAACCTGTGACCTCAGGCAATCCACCTGCCTTGGCTGCCCAGAGTGCTAGGATTACAGGTGTGAACCACTGTGCCCAGCTGAAGAGGTATTTAAAGAGAGAATTAATGAAATTAGGAGGACACAGTGCCTCATGCCTGTAATCCTAGCACTCTGGGAGGCGGGTGGATTGCCTGAGCTCAGGAGTTAAAGACCAGACTGAGCAAGAGTGAGGACCCTGTCTCTAAAAATAGTTTGGTGTTGTGGCAGGTGCCTGTAGTTCCAGCTGAGGGTGGAGGATCCCTTGAGCCCTGGAGTTTGCGGTTGCTGTGAACTATGAAACCCCCGCACTCTACCAAGGGTGACAAAGTGAGATTCTGTCTTAAAAAAAAAAAAAAGTTGAGAAATTACTATGTAGAAGGAGAAGAACCAATAGATGTGTAGATGTGATAGAAGAATCTAGGTGGACTCCTAGGTTTCTCTTACGCATCTTAAGAAATATGACACCATTTCCTTATACAGGGAATAGAGGAAGAATGTGGACTGGTGGGATTGAAGGTCTAAACTTACAGGTTCAAGACCAGCCTGAGCAAGTACAAGACCCTGTCTCTAAGAATAACTGGGTGCTGTGGTGGGCATTTGTAGTCCCAGCTCCTTGGGAGGCTGAGGCAAGAGAATTGCTTAAGCCCAGGAGTTTGAGGTTGCTGTGAGCTGTGATGTGACTGAACTTTACTGAGGGCGACAAAGTGAGACTCTGTCTCAAAAACAAACCAAAAAAAAGAAGATATACATTTGGTATTCTTTATGATGTCACTGTGTAGCTGATAGTAGAAGTGATGAGCATGATTGAGGCGGTCCCTAGAGAGCATATGGAGTGAGAAGAGGCTAAAAGAGCCCCAGGAGGCACCACCATTTAAGGGGAAAGCTGAGAAATGGTACCAGAAGAAGAGTGGGTGGCCAAACAGAGTAGAAGAGAAAGCAGCAAGGAATTTCAAGAAGTGTCTCTTGGCACATAGAGTTTGACTAGATGGGGACTGAGAAAATGGCCATTGAGATTTGCAAGTAGAGGTCATTAATGGTGACCTTTGCCTGAGCTGTTTTAGTGGTGTTGCGGAGAGGGCTTGAGGGTCAGTAGAGGGTAAAGAACGCAAGACAGAGAAAGTGGAAGTGGGGGCAGGCAGAGTGAGGTGAAGGAGCGAAAGGACAGTAGCTAGGTGCTTTTAAGTTTATCTGGTCTTTATTTGTCTCCACGCTACAAAGTAAGTTGCCTGAGGGCAAGAACTGAGTTGTTCATCACTTTATCTCCAGGGTTGAAAAGAGCTATTGACACATAGTAGGTGCTCAATAAATATTTGATGGCTAAATGAATACATCTTGTCAAGAGCAGAGATTGAGCATGTTCATTTATGGGGTAGAGGGATTGAAGGTCGGAAGTAAAAAGGTCTGATGGAACAAGGTGTCCCTGAGCCAGCAAATCTGAGACCTTACGCTCTGTGGGAGTGCTTATTCAGGAGACCAGCAGTGACTCCCTTGTCTGCTGAAAGAAGGGAAGGAGAGGGGGATGGGAGCAGAGGCAGATATTTTTAGGTGGTAGAGGAAGTTGAGAGGCTCTTGCTTGATGGCTTTAGGAGTATTCTCTCAGTTAAAAATAAGAGCGAGTGTCATGTGTGTACCCTTGGAAAACACTTTGTGAAGACATGCCAAAAATCCCAGTCCCATTCCAGCGACTGTGCTTACTGTACGCATACACAGGTTGTGGTCGTGACATGAAGGGTAGGAGAGGTGAGGATGTGTCAGGATGAGTAAGAGGAGGTGAGACAGGAGGTCTCTAGTCTCAGCCGTGAGTGTGGGTGTGGCTGCGAGCTGAGAGAAGGAAACATGCACACCTGTGTGAACGCCCTTTCTGCCCCAGAAATAGCAGGACACAGGGTCCTCGGACTCTTAGGCAGGGGGGAGAAGAAAGGACAGTACCCGAGGCTCACCCTTGCTCTGTGAGGGAAAATGACCTGAAACTTAAGCCTTGAGTGAAGTAGAGTAATTCTTTGTCAGCAGTCCCTTTAGTCCTCACCAGGCTGGTTTTCCAAAGCTCTGTTTCTGATTCATTTGACAGGAAACTGCTTTCCCAACTTTTTACAAGCTGCTGTCTGAAATGGTGTATTGGCTAAGAAGGAAAGGTGGTAATGAGAAAGGGGATGTGACACTGTCGCAGTGAGTCATGAAGAGCAAGACGTGACTGTATTTGTCTACCTTGCCAGGTTTCATCTAGAATTATGTGAAACAATATCAGTGTTCCTTTTGTTTTATTTATTTATGTTTTTTGGAGATGGAGTCTCACTCTGCTGCCTTAGGTAGAGTGCGATGGAGTCATAGCTCACGGCAACCTCAATGTCTTGGGCTCAAGAGATCCTCTTGCCTCAGCCTCCTGAGTAGCAGGGACTACAGGTGTCACCACCACATCTGGGTAGTTTATCTTTAGTAGAGACAGGGTCTTGCTCTTGCTCAGGCTGATCTCTAAATCCCGAGTTCAAGCAATCCATCTGCCACGGTCTCCCAGAGTGTTAGGATTACCGTTGTGAAGCGCTGTGCCCGGCCTGCTGAAGTTTTCTTAATTCTCTTTTATTTATTTATTTTTTTAATCTATTATTATTTTTTAATCATTCTCCACCTCACTCCTCTTTTTTACTTCCTTATTTTTATTTTAAATTTTCTCATTAATACCACCATTTGAAATGATCTTGTTCATTTGTTACTGTGTTCTCCAGTAAAATGTTAGTTCTTTGAGTGCAGAGACTTTTGTTGGTTTAATTAATTAATTAATTAATTCATTTATTTTTGAGACAGAGTCTTACTATGTAACCTGAGTAGAGTGCTGTGGCATCACAGCTCACAGCAACCTCCAACCTCTCGGCTTAGGCGATTCTCTTGCCTCCACCTCCCGAGTAGCTGGGACTACAGGCACTTGCCACAACGCCTGGCTATTTTTTTGTTGTTATTGTTGTTGCAGCTGTCATTGTTGATTTTAGCTGGCCCAGGCTGAGTTCGAAGCTGCCAGCCTTAGTGCAATTGGCCAGTGCCCTACCCATAAACTACAGGCACTGCCTGCTATGTCCTTTCTTCCTGGTCTACACCTTAGCCAGCTGGGTGGGTCATTTACTCCTACAAAGGATCATCTCAGTTATTTCAACTTTATTTATTTATTTTTATTATTATTGTAATAATAATTATTTTTTTGGGTAGAGACAGAGTCTTACTCTATCACCCTCGGTAGAGTGCTGTGGCGTCACAGCTCACAGCAACCTCCAACTCCTAGGCTTACGCAATTCTCTTGCCTCCGCCTCCCAAGTTGCCGGGACTATGGGTGCCCAACACAATGCCTGGCTATGTTTTTTTGAAACAGAATCTGACTTTGTCGCCCTTGGTAGAGTGCCGTGGCATCACTGCTCGCAGCAACCTCCAACTCTTGGACTTAGGTGACTCTCTTGCCTCAGCCTCCTAAGTAGCCTGTACTATAGCCACCCGCCATAACGCCCAGCTATTTTTTTTTTTTGTAGAGACAGTCTCACTTTATCGCCCCACAGCTCACAGCAATCTCCAATTCCTGGGCTTAGGCGATTCTCTAGCCTCAGCCTCCCAAGTAGCTGGTGCTACAGGCGCCCGCTACAACGCCTGGCTATTTTACTGTTTTGCAATTCAGCAGAGGCTGGGTTTGAACCCACCACCTTCTGTATATGGGGCTGGCGCCCTACTCGATGAGTCACAGGCACCGCCCCCAGCTATTTTTTTGTTGCAGTTTGGCTGGGGCCCCGTTTGAACCCGTCACCTTCAGCATATGGGCTGGTGCCCACTCATAAGTTTTTTAATCATTATTTGAAGAGTTAGAACTCCAGTTAGGCATTTATTTTGCGGAAGAAAAACATAATTTTATCAACATTTTGGGGAAAACTCAGAGAACAACAGGATCAGGTAATCAATTTGGCATCAGGAAGCTGAGGACACATTTCTTTTTTTCAGAGAGCTAAATTATAGCCATATCCCTATATTCCTTGAACTTAGATTTTTTGTATGTATGAAAAACCACTTTCTTTTTTTTTTTTTTTTTTTGAGACAGAGCCTCAAGCTGTCACCCTGGATAGAGTGCTATGGCATTACAGCTCAAAGTAACCTCCAATTCCTGGGCTCAAGCGAGTCTCTTGCCTCCGCCTCCCATGTAGCTGGGACTACAGGCGCCCGCCACAATGCCTGGCCATTTTTTGGTTGCAGCCATCATTGTTGTTTGGCGGGCCCAGGCTGGATTCGAACCCACCAGCTCAGGTGTACGTGGCTGGCGCCTTAGCCCGTTGAGCCACGGGCGCCAAGCCGAAAAACCACTTTCAAGAAGGGGACTCAGGCTCGGCGCCTGTGGCTCAACGGGCTAAGGTGCCAGCCATGTACACCTGAGCTGGTGGGTTCGAACCCAGCCTGGGCCCGCCAAACAACAATGATGGCTGCAACCAAAAAATGGCTGGGTGTTGTGGTGGGAGCCTGTAGTCCCAGCTGCTTGGGAGGCAGAGGCAAGAGACTCGTTTGAGCCCAGGAATTGAAGGTTGCTGTGAGCTGTGATGCCATGGCAATATATCCATGGTGACAGCCTGAGGCTCTGTCACAAAAAAAAAAAAAAAAAAAAAGAAGGGGACTCAGTAAATATCTGGACACTTTTTATAGATTTCTTACTTCTTTTGGTTTTTAGAGGAATCAACTGGAAAATATTCTGAGATTAGAGGCATATCAAAGGCAGTGAGGTAACTTGGAAAAGAGCCTGGGTTCCACCTCTTCTGGTATTTACAAGTTTTGTGACTTTGGGCAAGTCACTTGACCTCTCCTATCCTTTGGAAGATGAAGTGGCTAGATGAGAGAATCTAGTTTTTTCTGTCTTTTAGTTCCTGAGATGACCTGTGATTGGATATGTTTGTGGAATACATAGAGGAAAGGAAGGATGGTGAAATGTTAAAGAATAGGCTTGGCGCACATAGCACAGTGGTTACGGCACCAGCCATGTGCACCAAGGCTAGCGGGTTCGAGCCCAGCCCAGACAGCTAAACAACAATGACAATTGCAACAAAAAAAATAGCTGGGGGTTGTGGTGGGCGCCTGTAGTCCCAGCTGCTTGGGAGGCTGAGGCAAGAAAATCACTTAAGCCCAAGAGTTTGAGATTTCATGAGCTGTGATGCCACAGTACTCTATCGAGGGCTACATAGTGAGACTGTGTCTCAAAAAAAGGAAAAAGAAATGTGAGATAATAGGTAGCAACAGAGTCAAAGATGGCCCAGAGTTTGAGTTTGGGTAACCAGGGAATTATAGTGCTATATATAGAAATACAATGGTTTGGGGAAAAGAATGTAAATTTGGATATAATAGAGTCTGTGTCATTGGCAGGACATTCAGGAAGCCTGTTCAGTAGGCAGTAAGAAGTGGTGAATTATATCCTGTTGCAGTTGAAAGTTTTGGTCTTCAGCAGCATCAGCATTATAAAGTTTATCGGGGAATCAAATCTTTGAAAGAGAAAGTAGAAATTGAAGCTAATGAGGAAAGCCTGTGTTCAGAAAGCTAGAGGACAAAAGTCATCCAAGGTGCTGGGGTGATCACATAAGTATGAGGTGAACTGGGGTGGGTAGTATGGTGCTTTTGGAGAGATAAGTACTTTTGCAACAGTATTAAAAGTATTAGAGGTTGGAGTCAGAGGAAGGAAAACAGTGGATTGGATTAGTCAGTTCTCGTCCTGTGGCTGAATCAGAGACCAGTTTGGAAAAGGTGATGAGGACTTAGATTTTTTTTTTTTTTTTTTTGCAGTTTTTGGCTGGGGCTGGGTTTGAACCCGCCACCTCCGATGTATGGGGCTGGCGCCCTACTCCTTTGAGCCACGGGCGCAGCCCGAGGACTTAGAAATGATGAGTGTGGGCTTTTGATTTTGAAGTTGGGGATAAAAGAATGAAAGAACGAAGGACAGATTCAAAACTATTCTTCTTTGTTTTATATTATTATTGTTATTATTAAAATACTATTAGTAATCTTCATAGGCCCAGGGAAGGAGGCCGAGGAAAGAAAAGCTTGAGTTGGCTGGGATGACGTGGACATAGGTTAGATCCCTTGGGTGTGGAAGAGGTGGGCTTAAGAGCAGTAGGATGGGGCTGCCATCTTTTCATGGTGGCGTGTGAGGCACTTCTCCCTCAGTGAAAACTTTGATTTGGGGAGAGGAAGTTGGTGTGGGAATAAAGGGAAAAGATTCTTAAAAAGCGTGGGAGCATGAAGGTTAAGAAAAGAATTAGAGGAGCAGCATAAGGGAAAGTGAGAAGAATTAAACAGTGAAAGCAGTACCAGGGCTAGTGAGTGAGGCTGGGGCCAGTGTAGTCGACATGAATTTGGAGTGGAGTTGCATGATGTTTGTGTAGAGCTCTGAGATCAGGATGTCACACAGATCCTTAGTGTGAGTGTTGATGGCCTCTGGATGACAAGGAGGCCCTGGGCCTAGAGGACAGGAGGAACCAGGCTGTGAAAACGGGAATGTGCTGTGAAGAGAGGCAGGCTTCAGGACTGCTGCAGGGCTGTTGGCCTTGACCTCACAGTGGAACTGTCTCATGTTGATCGCTGAGTATTCCTGTGTCACTATTTTTTGTGTCTCTGTGTATGAAGCAGAAAAAAAGATTCTTATTTAAGGGTTACTGAGGTAGAAGTAAAGAATGCAAATGCTTGTTTAAGGATGATGTACATTTTTTCCTATTGATTAAAAAAAGGGCATGGGAAAACTGCTGAAATACAAGTATGAGATGGGAGTCCCGCTTTTTTTTGAGACAGGGTCTCAAGCTGTCACCCTGGGTAGAGTACTGTGGCATCATAGCTCACAGCAGCCTCCAACTCTTGGGCTAAAGCGAGCCTCTTGCCTTAAATTTTCTATTTTTAGTAGAGACTGGGTCTTGCTTTTGCTTAGGCTGGTCTTGAACTGGTTAGCTCAAGAAATCCACCCATCTTGGCCTCCTACTAGAGTGCTAGGATTATAGGCATAAACCATGGCGCCCAGCCCCAGTCCCACTTCTTAAATATAGCCTTTTTTTAAGTCAATTTTTTAATTCTGATAGTTAATAGTATAACTTTTTTTTTTTTTTTTTTTAAGACAGAGCTTCAAGCTGTCACCATTGGCAGAGTGCTGGGACATCACAGCTCACAACTACCTCCAACTCCTGTGCTTAAGTAATTTTCCTGCCTTCACCTCCCAAGTAGCTGGGATTATAGGTGCCCATCAAAACGCCCGGCTATTTTTTGGTTGCAGCCATCATTGTTGTTTGGCGGGCCCCGGCTGGATTTAAACCCGTCAGCTCAGGTGTATGTGGTTGGCACCTTAGCCACTTGAGCCATAGGCGCCAAACCAACTTTTTTTTTTTTGAGATAGGATCTCACTCTGTTGCCCAGGCTAGTGCCCTGGTGTGATAGCTCATAGCAACCTCAAACTCCTGGGCTCAAGCAATCCTAATTTTCTTTCTTTCTTTTTTTTTTGAGAAAGAGTCTCAAGCTTTTACCCTGGGTGGAGTGCTGTGGCATCATAGCTCACAGGAACCTCCAGCTCTTGCGCTCAAGCAATCCTATTGCCTCAGTTTTTCTATTTTTAGTAAAGATGTGGTCTGGCTTTTGCTGAGCTGGTCTCGAACTTGTGATCTTAAGTTAGCCACCCGCCTCGGCCTCCAGAGTGCTAAGATTATATAGGTATGAGCTACGTTGCCCAGCCTGATCCTAATTTTCAACAATATGTTGTGTCAATAGTATTTCTTGATTTCCTGCTGTGAATAATGAGAAATTTGGCCATTTTAAAAAACTCTTTTCTTCCTATGTTTTTTGTTCTAATAGTAGTGGTTTTTGATCTTTGTTTTTTTGTTTTTATTTTTTTTTGAGACAGAGTCTCACTATGTTGCCCTTGGTATAGTGCTATGGTGTCACAGCTTACAGCAACCTTAAACTCTTGGGTTGAAGCGATTCTTTTGCCTCAGCCTCCCAAGTAGATGGGACTACAGGTGCCTGCCACAATGCCTGGCTGTTGGCTATTTTTTCGTTGCAGTTGTCATTGTTGTTTAGCAGGCCTGCACCAGGTTCGAACCTGCCAGCCTCTGTGTATGTCCTACCACTGAGCCGTGGGCACCTAGCCAGTGTTTATCAAAGTAAATAGTGTTTGTAGTCTCTTTGATAAAACAAAAATTAGTCTTCTTGCTATATGTACAATTAACTGTAAACATTTATATTCTACAAGTACAGCTTTTGCAATATTATTTATTTATTTATTTATTTATTTGCTGTTTTTGGCCGGGGCTGGGTTTGAACCCACTGACTCTGGCATATGGGCTGGCACCCTACTCCTTTGAGCCACAGGCGCCGCCCAGCTTTTACAATATTGTTAACTAAATATTACTTACCTTGGGATCCGAAAGTGCTATTGAACATGTGGAGAAGAAAGTGTAATATTTTTCACCAAACCTCTGCTTCTCAAACATTAAGATCTAGTGAATCCTTTAAAAAATTTTTTTTTTTTTTGACAAACAAAAATAGACACATCGCCTGGATCAACAAAATGACTCATGATACACAAAATTCCCAAAAAGGAATGATTACTATAAACAAACATATATATAAATCTCAAGTGCACAGCTGAGGCTCCCCATTAGTGTCCTGGTGTTCCTAGGGACAGTCTGTGCTACTGACACACGTGTCTCTGAGAGCTCCCTGAGGCTCCTGTCTTACAGGTTTATAGGCCTGTTCTCAGGGCCAACCCCGGAAGCTCCCTTTTCACCTGTGCCTCTGAGGCCAAAAGACCAAAGCACCTGCGTCCAGATGGCATTAGCGTCCTAGTGTCTCTGACAGACCAGGGCCAACCCCTCAGGCTCCTGTCCAGGGGTCCCCTCTCAGAAGTACCTAAGTTCAAACAGACACCACAGACTCAAACACCATAGACAATTACCTCTCGAGAGGAAGTTGGAGGACCTGAGTTTGTGTGAGGAGTTGGAAGGAGTCCCTTTGAAGCCTTCAGGAGTTCAGGGAATCATGGGGCCCTAGAATGTCCCAGGGGGTGCCTTCCCTGTAATTCCTGTCCTCTCTGGGGGCTATACAGGGAAGCCTACCCTCCAGCTGGTGAATGTCACTGGGGCATCTAAATGTTAAACCTGAAGCCAGTGGAATAGAGAAACGCCAGTGCATTGAGTCCAAATTAAGCCAGGGTCCTTTATTAATCAGCTGGGCTGAGAGCGGGCTCACGCCTCAAAGTTTCTTGACACCCTTTTTAAATTTCTTTTAAGCTTTCTTTTTTTTTGAGACAGAGTCTCAAGTTGTTGTCCTGGGTAGAGTGCCATGGTGTCCTAGCTCACAGCAACCTCTAACTCTTGGGCTTAAGCAATTTTCTTACCTCATCCTCCCGAATAGCTGGGACTGCAGGTGCCTACCACAACACACGGCTATTTTTAGAGACAAAGTCTTGCTGGCTTAGGCTGGTCTCGAACCTGTGAACTCAGGTAATTCACTTGCTTCAGCCTCCCAGAGTGCTAGGATTACAGGTGAGAGCCACCATGTTTGACCCAAGGTTTAAATTCTTTTCTTTCAAAAATATCTTTGTTTGGGCGGCGCCTGTGGCTCATCGAGTAGGGCACTGGCCCCATATATCGAAGGTGGCGGGTTCAAACCCGTCCATGGTCAAACTGCAAAACAGAAAAATAGCTGGGCGTTGTGGCAGGTCCCTGTAGTCCCAGCTACTCGGGAGGCTGAGGCAAGAGAATCGCCTAAGCCCAGGAGTTGGAGGTTGCTGAGAGCTGTGTGACGCCACTGCACTCTACCGAGGGCGATAAATAAAGTGAGACTCTGTCTCTACAAAAAAAAAAAATTATTAAAAAAAAATCTTTACTCTATCATTTCTTTGAATGTAACCCGTTGGTGTACTCAGAAAGCCTTCAGGGTGTGCCTTTTGTCCTTAGAGTTCTGCGATGTCCTTAGGATGTATCTAGTTGGGTGCTGCCTTTTTTCTTTCATTTTGTTTGGCTCTTGGTAGACTTTTTCAGTCTTCCTTTATTGGCATGTTTCTACAATTCTGGGAATTTTGTCTTTTTCTCTTTTTTTTTTCTTTTGAGACAGAGTCTCATTATGTCTCCCTGGGTAGAGTGCTGTGGTGTCACAGCTCACAGCAACCTCAAACTCTTGGGCTCAAGCAATTCTCTTGCCTCCGCCTCCCAAGTTGCTGGGACTACAGGTGCCCACCACAATGCCCGGCTATTTTTTTGTTGTAGTTGTCATTGTTGTTTTAGCTGGCCCGGGGCCAGATTCAAACCTGCCTGCTCAATGTATGTGACTGGCGCCCTACTCACTGAACTACAGATGTTGCCCTGGGAATTTAGTCTTATTTCTTCTCTTCCATGTATAATGTTTTAATGTATTTTACTCTGCTTCTTTTAGACAGGACTTTATTCTTGATTTTTATCAACGTGATATCCATTTGAATCTCTCTGAACATGTTAACTAGATTTTTTTAAAAAGTTCTCTTGTAATTCCTGAGCTATTTCATATTTCCTTTGGGAAAAGTTCTTCCAGTGGGCCATCTTCTGTTGGGTTTTCTTAAAGATATAATTTGTGATTGTTTATAGTTAATGTGAATGACTAGCTTTTGGGATGGGTAGTTGGTATGTTTTTCTGCTGGAGTTGAATAGATCTTACTAGATATTTAAATTTTTAGTATAGAATATCACATATGAAAAGAATATGTATAAAGTGTATGTACAGTTTAAGGTAGACTAAACATTGAACACTAGCTTGTCTAGAATCTAGTTTAAGAACTAAAACTTTAAAATACTCCTGAAGTCACTCTGGACCTCTCGTGTTACTCTTCCCTCACCCTCAAATGTTATCTAGAACACTGAATTTTGTTCATTCCCTAGGTTTGCTTTATAGTTTGTGTATATCCCAAGTAACATGTTATTTAGTTTTGTAAGTTTCTGAACTTTATGAGTAGAATCTTGCTGTATATTTTCATTTTCTTTTTCTTTTTTTTTTTTTTTGAGACAGAGCCTCAAGCTGTCACCCTGGATAGAGTGCCGTGGCATCACAGCTCATAGCAATCTCCAATTCCTGGGCTTAAGCGAGTCTCCTGCGTCTGCCTCCCAAGTAGCTGGGACTACAGGTGCCCGCCATTTTTTGGTTGCCACCACCATTGTTGTTTGGCGGGCCCAGGCTGGATTTGAACGTGGCTGGCGCCTTAGGCTGTTGAGCCACAGGCGCGGAGCCCATGCTGTATATTTTCGTATGTGATTTGCCTTGTTTGCTCAGCTGATGCAAGTGACTGTAGCCTTACACCCCCAACTGCAGTAGCATTCCACTGCATGAATTCACTTTAATTTATTAATCCATTTATCAGTTGGCAGATAGTTTAGTTGTTTCTGGTTTGTGCTAATGTAAAGATTAGCTATGAATCTAATGTAAAGTAGCTATGAACATTCTTATATAATTTTTCATACTTAAAAAAAACAACATGTATTTATGCATTAGTCATGGGTTTTCAGTGTGTAGATTTTTTTAGACAGGGTCTTGTTCTGTTGCCCTGGGTTGACTGCAGGTGGAATCCTTATAGTTCAATGCAGCCTCAAACTCCTTGGCTCAAGTGATCCTCCTGTGTCAGCCTCCAGAGTAGCTGGGGGTTACAGGTATTTACCACCATACCTGGTTAATTTTTTGTATTTTTGGTAGAGATGAGGGTCTCACTCTTGTTCAGGCTGGTCTTGAACTCTTGGCCTAAAGCCTCCTGATTCTCCTGCCTCTGCCTTCCTAAGTGCTAGGATTATAGGCATGAGCTACCACACTCAGCCCCAGGGTTCCTTAAAGGAATTTAGTTTTATATCCCAGAATATAAAAAGACAGTTTAACATATTATATTAACACTATTTTCCGGCTCAGCGCCTGTGGCTCAACCGGCTAAGGTGCCAGCCACTACACCTGAGCTGGCGGGTTCAAATCCAGCCAGGCCTGCCAAACAACAATGACGGCTGCAACCAAAAAATGCCCGGGCATTGTGGCAGGCACCTGTAGTCCCAGCTACTTGGGAGACAGAGGCAAGAGACTCGCTTGAGGCCAGGAGTTGGAGGTTGCTGTGAGCTGTGATGTCATAGCACTCTATCCAGGGTGACAGCTTGAGGCTCTGTCTCAAGAAACCAAACAAATAAAATAACCCACTATTTTCCTTTGGAGAATATAGAAAAGGGTAAGGCTGGCAAGAGAAATTTGCATTAATAAATATGGAAAGAATCAGTGTAACTTTTTATGTTAATTACAGTTTTAGCAAGCTTAATAATGTTTATATAGAATCATTGACAAGGCCATCTATATCAATAAGTGTATTTTTAACTAATTCTAGTCTTTAATTACAGTGTTTTTGTAAGGTTTGTAGCTTTTTATTTTTGAGACAGAGTGTCATTTTTTGTCACCCTTGGTGCCCTGGTATCATAGCTCATAACAACCTCAAAATCTTGGGCTCAAGCAATTCTCTTGTCTCTCTCTTTTTTTTTTTCTTTCATTTTTAGTAGAGATGGGGTCTTGCTTTTGCTCAGGCTGCTTTCCAACTTGTGAGCTCAAGCAATCCACCTGCCTCAGCCTCCCAGAGTGCTAGGATTAGAGGTGTGAGCTACCCTCTAGGCCTTCAAGATTTATTATAGGTTAATTTGGCTTTTGAATTGTAAAGTTTGTTTATTTTTATTTATTTATTTTTGAGACAGAGCCTCAAGCTGTCACCCTGGATAGAGTGCTGTGGCATCACAGCTCACAGCAACCTCCAATTCCTGGGCTCAAGCAAGTCTCCTGCCTCTGCCTCCCAAGTAGCTGG
>CAUYON010201053.1:0-14016 GCA_963573935.1 Arctocebus calabarensis | reverse complement strand
CCAGCCGCAGAGAAGGCTGGCGGGGCGGGGGCTTTGCAGGGCTGTTGGTGGGAACTTGAACTTCAGTTATTCTCCAGCTGATGTGCCCAGGGGCCCTCCTCGCCAACTTCCACAGCTTCCACAGCTCAAAGTGTCTTCTCTGCCCCCTCAGGCTTCACTATGGTCCCCGCCTAGTGTAACGCTGACTGATCACCAATTCTTTCTCTCTCTCTTTGATCTGGGGAAAAGGTGCACACCATTTTGGTTATTCCAGTGTGTTAGTCCGGCAGAGTCTGGACCCCTTGGCTCATGCCAGGGCTCCCTGGGTCTCCGTGCGTCCTAGTACCGTCCCTTTCTGATCGTTAAACTCTGAGTTCCACACTTCCGTGGAATTTTCTCTGATTAGGGCTTGTGGGTTGGGACCTGCTGTCCTCCCCGTGGGAGGGGCCGGCTGCCCCTCTGCCGGGCAGAGGGAAACAGTCTGCAATAGTTTCCACGGTTAAGAACTATATTTCAAATGCGTCAATCCTCCCAATCTCTGTGTCTCACCAGCTGCCCTTCCACTCCAATAGTTCACATAGGGAAAGAGCTCCCACCCTCTCACCTGCTGACCTGGGAGAGATGGGCTACAGGACCGTCTCTGCTGCCATCTTCCAGCACCGTTCCTTCTACTTAGTTTGCTCTTAAACTCAGTCCCAGGCCTTTTGTTATTCCAGCTTCTGTCCCAGAACTATTCTATTGTGTCTATTACAAAAAGTAGTATTCTGTATTGCTAGTAGTTTTGTATTTCACAAAATTTTTGTATCCATTGTTTGATTTCTTACTTAATTTCTGTCATAATTTCATGAGCACCTTGCTTTTACCCCAGGTTCTTTATAGTTCCTTTTGCCTGGTACTGCCAGTGTTCCCATGTCCCATCCCCTACACCCAGCCCTCTTGTGACATAGTTCCCTCCACCTGGTATAGCATCCCCCAGGGCCTATCCTCTACCCCTGGCCCTCTGGAGACTGGCTTCTTTCCTTTCCAGTCTCAGAGCCAGTGTGGTCTCCTCAGGGAGCTGCTTCTCCCCATATGCCTGCTGCAGTCTCCACTTCGGCTGCCTGTGAGACTTCCTCTGCCATGTCAGCCTGTTTGACTGTCTCTGTGTTACTGCCACTGTTTGAATTGTCTTACTTTTCTGTTTGCATATGTATTAAATAATTCAAATACATAAATAAAGGGAAAATAAGGCCAGAGACCTGGGACCCAGTATGTTGAAGTCACCAGCGTGCCCCAGTCTGGCACCAAGAGATGAGTACTCTGCAGGCCCAGACCTCAGGTGTGTGTTCCTTGGTAATTCCTTTTATACTTGTTCCCAGGTTTTGCAGCATTTCCTATCAAGTCTCTCTAGAAAAGGAAATCTGCACAAAAGTAACAAGCAAAGTGCTCATTAAGGTGGGAGGTGGATGTGGATTTCCTGTTAAGTGAATTGTCAGTAGTCTGTAGAATTGAAACTCATGCTGTCTACAGAGCCAGACAAACAATTTTCCAGTGTTCACTCTTCCAGCCTGGCTTCCTAAACTTTGTATGCAAATCAACAATGCAAATTAAAAATGTAGATTTGCAGGCCCCAACCTCTGGGTTTGATTTGGTAGACCTGGGTATGGGCCAGCAGGCTCTACTTAGAACATTGGGTTCACTCTGCTGGTCAAGGCCTTAGCCCAGACCTCTAGAAAACTGCAGAAGTGTGTCTCGTCCTCTTGTAGGGTTGCTGGAGTGAATAGAATGCCAGTCGTCATGCTTTTTGTGATCATTTACTTTAGGGTTTCCATGCTGAATCAAACTTGCATAAACTGAGAAAAACATAAAACAAATATTGACCTGAGATTCACCACCAGCCAGTTTCAACTCAGAGATTTGACTTGCAGTGTCTATCTGCTGTGCTTGTGATCACAGCTTAAAGTGTTGCTGAATAATTCAACGCATGACCTAAGAATCAATATTGTCAAAACTAGCCTGTATAGCAAAATATGAGCTGTCAGATGAAATTTCTCTCAAATATTTATATTGTGATCTCTTCATTAACCTTCTATTAAAAGAAGACAAAGCATTTTAATAGTAAACTTATTCATAGTCCTTATATGAATAGATGATTCCATGACATTACCCAATGTAGCTTTCCATGGCCTGTTAAAATGAATTATGTATTTTACTAAATTCACTTCTTGTTTGGTGAGGAATATAGGAAAATGTGCTTTTAAAGATAATACTGGCATTTGCTTTTAATCAAGAATTTTCAATATAAAGAATACATTCTTTCCCACTTGCTAAATGCCAATGAAAGGAGCCCTGTGCTTTGCGTAGAATCATGAGCACCTGAGGTGGCTCCTGTTGGAGGGAAGTTTGTGGGCAAATTGTCTAACTCGGGCTCTTCACTCACTGTGGACTGAAGTTTTCATGTATGTTGTTTCATAGTGATTTTGGTCCCATCATAGAGGAGAGGAAGCACTGTTATTAAATCACGTTGTCACTCTAAGGCAGGGCTCCTGAGCTTTGGCACTGTTGAGGTTCTTGGTTGGGTGATTCCTTGTTGCAGGCATCCTCCTGTGCTGTAGGACTGTTCCCAACCGCACCCGCACCCCCGCTTTCTGCCTCCTAGACATCCGCAGACCCCCCGGCTTCCTGGACACCCACAGCTCTCCCACCGGTCCCCCCGCCTCCTAGACACCCACAGCAGCCCCAAGTCTTGATAATTGAAACCGTTTCCAGACATCGTCAGTGTCCTCTGGTAGGGCCACATGACTGTTCCAGGGATAAGACAAAACAGTAAAACTCTTACAGTCAAGGTGCATGTGGGGACAGCTACATGTAGAAATTGGAGAGACCATGCTGCCCAGGTAGAGTGAGGCCCTGTGGGTCTAGGGGCTGTAGGGAAAGCACGGAGGCCTTGGCATTCGCAAACATCTGGGAGTGGAATTCAGCATTCTCATAAGTGGAAAAGGGTGTAATGAAAATTAGTATGTAGCAGGACTAAGCTGGATTTCCAGTCTGGTCCTGTGAAGATAGCCAACATGTCCTCCAAGTCTGGATTTCTAAAGAGTTGTTATGAAAACTCCCAGGTAAATACATGGATGCCCTCACTCTGACATGAGGCAGGCACCCAGTAACCTTTAGCCCAAATATGTATGCCAGCCCTTTCCAGGACCTCACTATTATAGGGTGTTTCATGACCTGGAAGGTATGTTCATAGAAGTGTAACATCAGAAACACACGTGTCTCTGCCCCTCCTCCCGCATTTGATTTTGTAGTTTCCTGTATGCTCAGAATGATATTATTTGTTTTACATCCCATTCTCAATATTGCTTGCTGGGATAATGGGGACTGAACACTCCATTCTGGGTAAAGGAAAACACCCCCAGAAAAAGAGGAAAACTAAAAAGTAAGCTGAGTGAGTGAGAACAAAGAAAAGTCAGCTAGTTTACATTTACGCTAGCCTTTGCTAGCAAGCTTCTTACCTTTTCTGAAATTTTAGCCTGTTGGGGATACAGCTTATAAACACCTTACTGGGTCTATGAGCACTCTGAGGAGATTAATTGCCATAGCAGAGATGGCAATTGTATGGAAATGTAATGTAACTTGTATGGCAAGTCCTGGAAGAGATACTACTTCTAGGGCATTTCCTGTCCATTAAACAGGCAAGGCAGATACCCATTGTGGAGATTTGCATTTGCCTGGGGCAGAGACCAAGGGAGTAGCTCGAGCTCTGAGATATGGGCAGAAGAGCTTATATCCCTTATTGCAGAGGAAAATCCTCTGTGGTGGTAATGGGAGGAAAGTGCCTCCTTCCCACTGATCCCTCAGAGGAGATTAACGCTGGTAGTTTTACTCCACAGAGAACTATCAGAGCTTAACACCTCCTTAGAAATCTGTGTGTGTGACCTCAAGCAGGAGGCCCTCCCAGTAAGCTCAGATTTCAGATTTCTGAAGGCTACCCTTAAGGTTTTAATAATAATAACAATAGGAGCTGATATGATCAATTGAAGAAACTGCTGATGTCTTTGTTCCCTCCCTCATCTTAGCCTCTGGGCAAATAGACTTCAATAAAATCAGAGTGGAGCAAACACTCTGGGCCATTGCTAGAATCCCACTACGGGCAATGGACCCCTGAGCCCCACTTTTAATTTTGCTCTATGTCTCTTGTCTTTCTTTACTGTAATTTCTAACTCTATATTTCTTTAGCCAATCGATCGCCGCCGGTTTCCACAGGTCTCAGCCTATGCTGCTCTCGGGGTGGGACCCCGACAAATGCTTATGTGGCATTCAATGATATAATTGCCATTTAGATAATATAATTGGTCTTTAGTATTTTTTTAAAAAGCCAATTTCTCAATAATTTGTAAAGAAGAGATAGATTATTTGAGGAATGAATTGGTTGCAGCACTTTGGAACTTTGGTGTGGTAAGAGTGATTTTTGAATAATTATTTAAAAATAATATTAGTTTTCTCATCAAGTAGTCCAAGACCTCAGTACAGAGCCTTTATAGTGAAGGTGTGTGCTGTACCAAGAACCTCAGCTAAGGGTTGAGGACCTTCCTTTTGGTTTTGGTTCTACCCCAACTTGTCTTAGCCTTGAACTTTGCAGAGACTAATGGGGACTGTCAGTTGTCCACCTTTCGTGATATACCCTGTCAGGCTATGAGGCTGCAGTGAGTGCTGACCATAAGCCTAACTGCCATGCACATTAAGGTTCTCGTCATTCATTGACAGAGCAGATGGTGCGTCTTGCTGCGTGAGGTCTGAGGCAGCTTCTTTCCATTCTGTCCCTTCTTAGTCCACAGACTCATGGGCTATGGGTGAGTGATGCCCTTGGGGCACCTGGCCCCAGCTACAGCTTCACTCTTACACCCACCCCTTCCTATCCTGAGGTCTTCAGGCAGACAACGGTCATGGGGTTGAGCAGGTGTCTCTTCTGGTTGTGCTTCTTCCGACCTTTGCCTCCTTGACATTTATTAGTGAGTTAGCCACATTTCCCAAAATATGTGCAATGGAACCCCAGTGAAATTCTGGGTGACTACAGTGCTTCCGTGAAGATGCTGACTGTCCTCTCTCCTAAAGGGAGATGGTAGGATCCTCCTCCCACCCCTACACTGCCTCAGGGCTGTTCCACAGAGCACAGATGTTGGGGGCCCATGTCCTGTCCCGTAGGTGAGCACCTCTCTCTCCACTGCTGAGCCATTACCTCCCCTCCCCTCTCTCCACCACCGAGCCTCCCTGTTCTCCACTGCTGAGACTCCCTGAGGTCCTGTCCATTTGGATCAAGGGATATTTTATGTAAAATGTGGCTGCAGGGCTGCCCTTCTTGTTTTCTTATGAACCAGGTCTGGTGTATTGATGTCCTTTAAATAGACTTGTGTGCTAAGTGTAGTAATAGATTTCATCTATTGAAAGAAATTAGTGATATGGCCAATGGTGCTGGTTGGTTTTACTCAATTGAGAAACTGTTTTGAAACTGAATTGGGCACTGTTTTTCTAGGAATGTAGAAATGGTGATTTTTAACATCCAACAGACACTTACAGAACATCTCTAAGACGCTGCAGCACGTGGAAAATGCTGCTGACTCACAGGCTCATGTGATTGTGGCTGGGTCTTCAGGGCCCTCAAGGTGACATCACCACCCAATCTCACAGCCCACGTTCACTGCAGGTAACAGTTCTGCTTGTTTCCCAGCATGTCGGGAAGTCATTTGCCCTCGAAGTATGTAGCCTGATGAGCTTTTCCTGTGCTGTTTGAGTCTTGGCTCAAGACCATGTCCCCTGGGGCGCCAATCTGTCATGTGTGACAGGTTAGAAAACTCTCGTGAGTGTCTGTAAGGGTCGTTTTCTCTGCCAGGTGACTGGCCAGAGTTGCCACTGAAACCTGCTACAAGGACTCTGGGGTTTCTTGCTGCTTCTAGTGGTTATTTTCCCTCACTATGTATAAAAACTCTCTGGAGGGTTGTGAGGAACCAGTTACATAGGCCCTTCCCTACAAGTTTGGTTTTAGTTGTTCTGGTGTTGGGCTGGGTAAAGTTTCCAGATGGTTCTAAGGCATAGGCAGGACAGAGACCCGAGGCTGACAGTGCCTCTTGGTGGGGCAGGTGCCGTATAGAGGATTTTTCCCCTTGGACAAGTGCTTGTCACTGTCCTGGAGTTTGGTCTCCCTCTCTCACACACTTGCATGGGCCTTCACACTAAGTGTCTTCTGCTGCTGCCATCAGGGCAGGGTTCACAGATATATGCATGTGGCCTGATCCCGCTTCCAGAGGGCTGAAATCTCAGGGTCGTGGGACATGAAAGTCACCTTGCCACACTTGTAGTTCACAGGGCACAGGGAGAACAGCCACTCTGTAGGGACCAAAGGGGACCAGGAAAGGCTTCTCCCTGGGCGGCTCTTGACTTGGTGGATGTGGGTGGGAGAAGTACTGAGACAGCATTCAGGGGGTGGCTGGGGTCACCAGGGCCTTGACCACTGTCAAGTGGCTGCTGCGGGTCAGTGACCTGAAGTGTGGTGGGGGCGGTGGCGGGGTTGGACATGTGCTAGACAGATGAGGGCAGAATGCACTTCTGTTTTGACCTTGACGTTGTGTGTTACTAGTTGCGTAAGTTTAAACAAATTCTTTGGCTTCTCTGGGCCTCAGTTTCACGTGGTGAGCATACTGGGCCAGGGTGGTCCCAGAGCCGGCTCCAGATGCCACATTCTTTAATTTTGGGTAGACCTGTCTGATAACCCCACAGGGGGTTCATGCTTCCATGAACCATTTATAGCCTGTGCTTCTCCAGTTGCAAAACTGTCAGCAGAATATTCTAAACCAGGAGCGAGACCATTTATACTAGAGCCTAAAAATGTGACTGGGATACAAGTTTGGGTTTCAGCAGCTTGGTGCAGCTCTGTGCTGAAGGGCGGAGACACACTAAGTGTTTTATGCTCTCACTAGTCCAGAGCACAGGGCTCTACTCACCCTACTTGCCTTGATGAGCAACAGCATATACTTTCTAGTAGATGAAAAGATAGCCAGGCTTCCAGTTAGGCCCCGACGTGGACTGGTACTTGTGTGCCCACCTTCAGTTTGAAGATTATTTTAGTACAAAACCCTTTCTCATGTTGTGTCTATGAGGTGCCAAAGAGCTTGATGCGTGGCCCCTGGCGATGGGCAGCCTGTAGGTCTCACAATGCCTTGATGACTGGGTGACTGGGAGATGCTTTCAAGCAATTAAAGAATAAATAGCTACTATTCTGGGTTGTTTTTGCAGCCCTGTCAGGATTATAAGTGCAGAACTTGGGGCTGCTAAGTCTTAACACTTATATACACAAGAAGCATTTGAGATCCTTTCAAAAGAACAACCAGTTGTTGCTCTGAGAGTGGATTTCTTATCTCTGTGGTTTAACCTCAGATGTAATTTTATTAAATTTACTTGGATATTTTGCACATGCAAAAAAAGATACTTGTTGTTTTCAAGCAAATTCTTGCTCTATGCTAGGTGAGGCTTGCCTGATGGCGAGTCTGGAACTGGAGAGGAAGCTTGCAGGCTCTGAGTCGGCTGTGTGGCCCCAACAGTATCTCACGGGGCCTCTGGCCTTGTCCAGGCCTGGTCCTGCTGCTCACTTGTCAAGGCCATGCACAGAACTTCTGTGTGCATTTTGTTCCCAACCTACAACAGAGAAGAGAACACGGGGGCAGCTGGCTGGCTGAGAGCCCTAAATAACACAGTCACACAGCAATAATGGTCATAGTGATCATGTCATCTCGGTGGACTGTGGAGAGATGTTAAACTGTGGCAACAGTCCTTTAGGGAGAAGGTGCTCTGTTCTTTTAGAAAATTTGCCCATAGTGGAATAATATAACCCATCGGGGTGCAAAGTGTTTGGCAGGTATTCAAGGTGTGCCTATTTTGTTCTAAGTATTCCTCTGGAAATTCAGTTTTGATCTGTGGACTCATAGAGGCATTGCGAGACTCCCAGCTGAATTTATCTTACTGGTAATCTTACTGCTTTTTAGCTGTATCTCTCTCTTTTTGTACCAAAATATTCATACCGTAGACATTGTCATTTGGGCCATTTTTAAGTGTACACTTCAGTGGCATTAAGGACAGCCACACTGTTGTGCAGCCATCATTTCCATCCATCTCCAGAACTTTTTCATTCTGAAACTCTGTACCAACTCCCATACCCTGCTGCCCCCAGGCCACTCCCAACCCTGGTCTTTGTTTTAAATTGTAGAGTTGTTTGTTTCCTGGACAACACGTTGCAGCGCTGGGTCTCTGCAAATGCGGTGTGGCCTGCACTCCTGCCGACACACCTGCCTCCCGTGCTGGGGCTCCTCTGGCACCAACCTTCCTCCTACTCTACCAGCAGGCTGCACCTGGCCCCAGAAAGCTAGAACTGGCTGGAGCTGGAGCTCTTGATATTTCTACCCTGTTTATATGTAAATAAAATGATCCTTTTTAGGTGGAGGGCCACAATAAGTATACAAGCATTTTGTATCCTAAAAGAGTACTGTGAATATTTTCTATGTTAAAATGTCTGAGCTATGGTTATTTTTATAAAATTTATAATTTTATAATCTCATTTTATAAATGAGATTTTCCTTTACCTCTAAATGTATTAATTATTATATTTTTTAGCAGCAGAACATTTTTTCAAGGGAAGGATCCATATTTGTGTGGAGGATAGTTGGGCCCACTGTGGCACCATCCCTTTGCCAATGCCACATTTCCTGGGATCCCTCCTGCCTCCATCACAGAGTGGCCCACTCTGGGTGGGTTCTAAGACTCCTAGGCAGCTCTGCACTGCAGCTCCAGGCCCTCTCTTGTGACCTGTGCCTCCTGCTTGAGCCTAAGTGCTGACCTGACCCGATTGGTGCTGTGCACTTGGTGGTAGCACTGCTTGGCATCTGTGTAGGCCATTCATGGTGGCTATGTTTGCACTGTCTTCTTCTCTGCCCAGGGCAACCCCAAGTCCCTAGTGCTGGCTGGGCCTGCAGTGTCCCCAGCCCCCAGGTTGCCTATCCAACATCCTGACCTCGCTGCATGCCATGCTGGGCTCAGCTGCCTCCCACTCTCAGCCGCAGCTCCTGGGGTTGGGCGTCACCTTTCTGTCTCTCTAGTGCCAGCACAGAGCCAGTGGCTACAAATACCAACTTTTTAGTGAAAGAATACCACTCTTAGGTTTTGCTGTGTTTGAAAATGTTAAAATATACTGTTTAAGTATATTAATAGAAAAGAATGGCACACCACATGATATCTAGTGCCTCAGCAGCTGAACACCTGGTAAGTTAGGTGAAAGCAGTATCCACCTACCATTCAGTTTAACAGAAGATAATAAGATAAAAGAAAAAAGTGTTTTCCCTTCTTTTTAAAACTGCTGTGAAGGGTGGTGGCACCTGTGGCTTAAGGAGTAGGGTGCTGGCCCCATATACTGGTAGTGGCAGGTTCAAACTCAGCCCCAGCCAAAAACAAAAAACAAAAAAACTGTTATGAGGGGCATGATTCTAAAGCTACCCTGTGGCTGAACACAAGAGGCTATAGCTCATGTGAATTTTAAAGATGCTGTTACACATTTTTGGTAATAGAGATAGGTTTTCTTAGGTTATTTTCCTTCTACCATGTGTTTGGAGCTATAGAATTAAATACCAATATTGATGATCAGACCAGTTTCCATGAAGCCTTCATGTTTGTTATTTCACTTGACCTTCACAGTAACCTCACAAGTTAGACTAGGTATGATTATCCTCTTTTAAAGGAGGAAGATTGAGGTCTGAGAGTTTGTATATGACTTTCCTGAAGCCCCCAAGTGAGCATAGAGCCCAACTCTTAATCAAGTAGCCTAAATTCTATTAGCTCTACTGAAAAGTTTTTTAGGAGGAAAATTGGATATAAAATCTCCTTGAATGTCTGGCAAGGACTGGTTTTGTCCTGCCCTTACTTTGCATGTTTAGAATTCATTCTAGGTAGATCCCTGACAAGTCTGAAATTATAATACAGAACAGTGATCCTACAGCCTGCTCCAACCTGCTATATATAGTTCTCATCTTTATATCCAGAGTACTGAAGGGTGATGGCTGGTGAGGCAGTTAATCACAGATTCCTTAGTAAAATGGGGACAGTATGTTTTTTATACAACAAAAATAATTGCTCCTTTCCCAGAGAGATAAAAAGAGAATTATTTTCCCTCTACAAAAAAGAACTGGCATACTTGGGCTGGTTACCCTTTAGAGTGTAAACTACTTCCATGGTCATGGTTTAAGGGAGTTGTTTGCTTCTAGATTTCTGCAAAAATCACCTCCAGCAGCCTGGTGCATGATGGTTTTTTTTTTTTTTCCAGAAAAACTCAGTCATCAGACTGGAGCATGATAAATGTTTGCTGAGTTGGATTGATTCATCCTCTCAGCTGTGGTTGTGCTTCTGTGAACAAATGGATGAGTCTCACTGCTCTGGAGACCTTGTGGACATTTGTTGGGGCCTGATTTGTGCTTGTCTCTACTTACCTGCAACCTGGTGTGTTGCTGTGTAAACTGCTTACTCTTTGTTTTCATATTTCCTTCTTTAAAGGGGTGCCTGGGTTGCATGTTTGGGGCTGAGGTGGGAAGGGACAGTAAAAGAGAGGACAAAGAAATTCTGAGTGATCTAGCTGTGGGTGACCCAACTGTGAGTGAGTCCGGACACAGTTTACTGTGTAATGTGTCACAAATGTGAGCCAGGGGAGGGCTGCACTACAGATCTTCCCCTATATCGTAGATAAGTGACAGCGATGACCCAGGACACTAGAGATGCCTGTCAAGGACATATTTTACCGACATTTATCTCATTCTTTCTCCTATGAGTCAAAACAGTGAGAAACACTGAAAACAGAGGGTGGTGTATCCTCTTCCTTGGGCAGAAGCAGAGTTGATGGAACATTCTCTTAATAGGAGCTTTAAATTAGGCAGACTCTAATTTCTCCTAGCTTCACACTTCTGGTAATTTCAGCCAGAAAGGGGAATGTTTTGTGACCTCAATGTTCAGTACATTTTGTTCTACCATTTTGTACCCACTTATGCACTTTGAGAGATACTTTAGAACTTTCAAAATCTTTTTGTTCTCTGAAGAATCCTATCACAGAAGCCAGTCACCAAAGCCCCCTCCCCACATGAAGGTGCCCTGTGAGTGCTGCAGGGAGGGTGTGCTTGGTGCTGGCGCTGGAGGTGACCCCAGGCGCCCACACTCTGCAGGTGAAGAACACCCACATGATGAATAAGGGGCCCTGCTGACCTTCTCCTGAGGCTAGATTTGATCTGTTGCTCAGGACATGACTTGCTTGAACAAGACAAGTTAATCATCTGAGTAAATATGTCATAAATCAAGGTCGGCCAAGAAATCAGTGTTGATCGGGCATGAGAGAGAACACAAATTGAAAAAAGAAAAAAAAAATTGCCAACCCCCAAAATAAAACAGTGAGCTCCCAAGCAGAAAGTCTTCTGCCTGGATGTTGTTTTCCAGGCCGGATGCACAGGCAATCCCTGCATACCCAGCTGAGCTGATCAGCAGTGCCATAGTCAAATGCTCTTTGCAGTTTGGCCTAAGGTCTGTGCATCATGGTGACAGCTCTCGTCAGATCCTGAGTATTTGTCAGCATGTAGTATTTGTCAGCATGTAAGCATGAGGTCCGCATTGACAGCATGTTCCTTCCCACACACCACCACTTAAATCATTTCTCCTCCGCAGTCTGTATCTCTCGTCAGTATTGAGGAGACTCCATAGTCTATGCATCCGTCTCTAGGGAGTGTCTTTGTGTTTCTAACAATCACATTGCCTGGAGATTATGACACTCATCTGCCAGCTGAGAACCTGAGTGTGCAGAAGAGCCCAGGGTGAGGACACAGAGCTGCCTGGCTCTCCATCCCAGGCCTATAAGTCCTGCTATAAGCTCCCCTGTGTGTTGCCCAAGGTTCTGGGCAAAACTGAAAAGTTTTCTTTCCAGTTTCCTTGAGGAACATAGCTCAGGTAGCTGACCAGCCTAAGTGCCCAAATTTCAGTGTGAGTCTGTGAGCATTTGGGGCCAGCTGCTTCTCTGTGCTGGTGTCTGTTTCCAGAATAAGTACAGGAGGAAAATCTCCCTTCCACAGTCATGGGTGAGTAAGAGTGGAAGCTGTGGAACTGCCTGGTGCTGAGGGTTGAGTTTCTTTTTGAGACGGCAGCAATTTAAGACAATCTTTTCTTGGTGCACTGTCATGCTAAGACTCAAATGTGACCCGTAGGGCTAGTTTGGGGAGGATAATGGCTCTTTATACTAGTACATGCTTTTTGAGGGATGTGAAGGGTAGGGGATATTTACATAAACTTCAGAGTGAATATTTTAAGAAATAGTAGAATTTAACTTTGAGAAAATATTAAGACTACAAGCATTATTATCACTTACTACTGGGAGAAGGAAAAATAAGTTATTTTTTTAACCCTGCTAGGATGAAGGACTAGGGACCCCAGTGAAAAGCCCAAAGCTAAGGACTGACTTAGAGGCAAAACAAGGCCCTCATGGAAGGTCACCGTGGGAAAGCATGTTACAGTCTTTCTAGACTTGAAGTTCCGAAGCTGAGTGCAGAGCTCTTGAGAGCTTGTTAGGAGTCGTTCGTTTGCTCACATTTCTAACCCTGAGTCATCACTTATGGCCAGGCGTCTCACAGGGTCTGTGTGCTCTTGAGCAGTGGCTCCTGTCTCTGCCTGTTAATATGTCTCTTTGAGGCTCAGGGGCTCTCTTGTTCAGCCTACAGCAGGTGCCACATGTGTGCACGATACATGCACAGTGCATGTGCTCCATGAGGCAGGCTCTGCTCCGGGTCTCCCCAGTGTCACGAGGAGATATTTGCTGCCTGATGTTGTGACTAACAGGTGGGGAGGCTGGGTCCCATGGTCTGGCCCAGCCCAAGTCTCAGCCTGGAGTTGAGCCTGCAGCCTTCAGGCTCAAGCCACCTGCACAGATAGAGTTCACAGGTGTAATGAAGCCTGGTCAGGCTGACGTTCAGTGCGAGAGCACAGTGACCTGACCTTTCATTTAAAAACTTTCTGGCTTACCTGAGAGCTCTGTCTCTAGTTCATAGGACGCTTGTAGGTGCAGGAGCCATGCTGGCTACTGGCTTTCTGTTGGGGCTGCCTGTGAGCTTTGCTTCTCCTGTGTGACCACTCAGGAGGGAAAGGAAGGGATCATTCTGCTGCACACAGTGACCAAGCTCTTCTGCCAACAGGTGCACACAGTGCCCTTCCTTTGAGAATGGGGGACAATACATAGCTGAAATATGTAGCTGTTCTAGAAGATTCTTTGACTTGGGTTAGTCAAGTAACCTTGATGCTACTTTTGCATTTCTGAGTACATTAAAACCTCATTAATTTTCAGAAAGGAAAGGTGGGCTAAACGTGACCTCTTTAAGCACCTAAGAATGACTTTATTAAGTAATCCAGGAGTATAAACAGAAGTTTAAGAACTCTGTTGAAAAGTGTCTGTCCCTAAGTACCCTCAGGTACCTTAGAACTGCTATTTGTTTATTCCTACTGATGCGCTAATCACAAGTTGAGCTTCGATATTAAAGTGCTTTCCTCCAAGGTATTTGTACTTTCCCTTGCTGAGTGTGTTCTACTGGGCTCATTAAACTGTATAGTAAAATAAAATAGTTCCTTTTTTTTAACAAGTGAACAGTTTATTAAGAATTAAACAAAGGTATAATGTGATACAGTACAAGCAAGACACTCAAGATAGGTATAATAGTATTACACAAAAACTTAAATTTTACCTAAAAAAAATCACAAGACAAAAGAGAAAGCAATTTCACTGTTATAAAATAAGATATTTCATGCAAAGTATTAACTCTGCCCCCCCCCAAAGCCCAACCTCCCAACAAACAAAAAACTATCTGGGAATACTGATATGCTAACATATTAACCACAGTATAATCTACTTCCTTATTTATATAGAGGTACCAACCTTTCATCCAAATTAGCAGCTTCGTTGAATATTAAACACGTTTATGTAGAGCATTCCCCATTTGGGAAAAT